>SJYX01015731.1:63221-111480 GCA_006410675.1 Oreotragus oreotragus
ACTCTGACAAGATATGGTCCACTGGAGAAGGGAATGGCAAACCACTTTAGTATTCTTTCCTTGAGAACCCCATGAACAGTATGAAAAGGCAAAAAGATAGGACACTGAAAGATGAACTCCCCAGGTCAGTAGGTGCCCAATATGCTGCTGGAGATCAGTGGAAAAATAATTCCACAAAGAATGAAAAGACAGAGCCAAAGAATAAACAACACCCAGTTGTGGACGTGACTGGAGATACAAGTAAAGTCAGATGCTGTAAGGAACAACACTGCCTAGGAACCCGGAATGTTGTCAGGTCCATGAATCAAGGCAAATTGGAAGTGGTCAAACGGGAGATGGCAAGAGTGAACAGTGACATTCTAGGAATCAGTGAACTAAAATGGACTGGAATGGGCGGATTTAACTCAGATGACCATTATATCTACTACTGTGGGCAAGAATCCCTTAGAAGAAAGGTAGTAACCCTCATAGTCAACAAGAGTCCGAAATGCAATACTTGGATGTGGTCTCAAAAATGGCAGAATGATCTCTGTTTGTTTCCAAAGCAAATGACTCAATATCACAGTAATCCAAGTCTATGCCCCAAGCAGTAATGCTGAAGAAGCTGAACGATTCTATAAGACCTACAAGACCTTCAAGAACTAACACCCATAAAAGATGTCTTTACCATCACAGGGGATTGGAATGCAAAAGTTGGAAGTCAAGAAAAGCCTGGAGTAACAGGCAAATTTGGCCTTGGAGTACAAAACGAAGCAGGTCAAAGGCTAACAGAGTTTTTCCAAGAGAACGCACTGGTCATAACAAACATTTCTATTTTGAGAGGCTGAAAAAAATAAGTTGCCTAAGTTTTAGGACAGAATTAAGTTACTTCTCTGTTTAATAATCTTCAACCATTTCCTTTTGTTTACAGCAGTGGGTCTCAAACCTTAGAAAGCAGCCTAGAGGGCTTTCCTTTTTTTAAAAAAAAATACTGAAGTTTAGTTGATTTACAATGTTGTGTTAATTTCTGGTGAACAGCAGAGTGATGCAGTTATCCATATATCCATTCTTTTCCATTATGGCTCATATGAGGATTCTGAATACACGTCCCTGTGCTTTACAGTAGGACCTTGTTGTTTATCCATTCCACATGTAATAGCTTACATTTGTTAACCCCGAACTCCAATCTGACCCATCCCGACCCCACTTCCTCTTGGCAGCCATAAGCTTGTTCGGTATGCCTGTGCGTCTGTTTCTGTTTCATAGGTAAGCTCTTTTGTGTCCCGTTTTAAACTCTAAATGTAAGTGATAGCACGCGATATTTGTCTTTCTCTGACTTACTTCACTTAATATGATCATCTTTAGTTGCATCCATGTTGCTGCAGATGCCATTATTTCATTCTTTTTGGTGGTTGAGTGGTATTCCCTTGTACATAGGTACGCGTGCTCAGTCGCTAAGGCGTGTCTGACTCTTTGCGACCCCGTGAACTGTAGCCCACCACGCCCCTCTCTCCATGGGGTTTTCTAGGTGCGAACCCTGGAGTGGGTCGCCATGTCCTTACATGTATGACATCTTCTGTGTCCATCCATCTGCTGGTGGACATTCGGGTTGTTTCCGAGCCTCCGCTGCTGTGAGTCAGGCTGCAGTGAGTGCTGGGGTACATGGGTCTTTTTGAATTGTCATTTTCTAGATTTATGCCCAAGAGTAGGACTGTAGGATCACATGAAAGTTCTCTGTTTAGATTTTTGGGGGGAGCTTGTTGGGCTCCCTGGGTAGCTGAGGAGCTAGACATCTTTCCTGTGACAGTATTGCCACTGGCTCCAAATGCTGGAAAAACCAAGAGAGCTGAGCATGGGCGCCCTGGGCACAGTGGCAGCTGGGATGCTGGGCCAGCTTTAATCATCTGTCCTCCCAGAGCTGGAACTTCGACAGGGTAGCTCCTTCCAGATGCTGAGAGGACCTGCTCACCACTGACAGGCTGAAGTCTGAGCAGAATAATGCCAGGATATTATTTAAAAGAACAGAACTGATATTGTTCATCCTCATACATAGGAAACAGGATGAAATTTAAGAGTATAAATTCAGCACCTTTAAGCCTGAAATATAAAGCTGGATAAGGGATTTTTCAGACAATCCAGGATCTGTTTTCCATATAAAATCTCAAGTAGAGGGAAATGACTTTTGAGGATGAGAGATTTTTGAGCTCTTTGTATTAGAATTCATAATGATTTTCCTTCTCCAAATGTTTCAGAGATAAAAGAAAATTGCCTTGAGATTTAATGTACAGCCCTTGAGTGTGTGACTGAAAAGCGTTATTCCTTAAGCTAGAACACTTGTGTACCTCCATGCACAGACATACATGTGAGCACACTAAGTGTGTCCCGCCTTTCGGTTTGGCAGGAAAAGGGTCCTCCCAGCAGGCATCTCACGAGTAGAGGCCAGGGGATGCTGTGACATGTCCTAAAGGGCCCAGGGCAGGTCCCACAGCTGACGATTATCCAGCCCAAATCTCCAAAGTGTCGACCAGGGTGGAAAGACCCTCAGAATGGCTTTGGCTGAAGGAACAGTCTCTTGGCTTGTGATTTTGTGGCACCACCTCTTCCTACAGGTAGCAAAGCCTTTCAAAGCTTTAAGCGGCCCAGTACGCCTTTCACGGCAAGATTTTGGCTCAGTCCTTGGGATCATTGGTGTGATCTCTGGGCTACATCACATTACTTGCTTCTCTGGAAGAAAGAGGAAGTGTTAGTTGCCCAGTCATGCCTGACTCTTTGCGACCCTGTGGACTGTAGCCCGCCAGGCTCCTCTGTCCATGGAATTCTCCAGGCAAGAATACTGGACTGGGTTGCCATTCCCTTCTCCAGGGGATCTTCCCGACCCAGGGATTGAACCCAGGTCTCCTGCATTGCAGGCAGGATCTTTACCATCTGAGCCACCAGACTACATAATTTTTAGCATGTTTAAAAAACAGGAAAGAAATATACTCATTGGAAGACAATAAGAAGAACCAAATAGGAAGATATGCATATCCTCCTTCATTTCCATAGTTGTATTGTTAGATATGTGCACCAACCCTCTCAAATACATTGAAGGGGCTTCATCTAGCATTTAATCATGGAAAGAAACATGGAATTTGGAGATCCCAGCCCTCTTTCCCTGTTCTGTGAGTTCTTTCCCTGATCACAGCAGAGTGAACGTGGATGGTTTTCAGCAGGATTCTGATGTGCAAGTCCATGCCCCTGTATTTCCCACACCTTCCTTGCAGGCTTAATAACTGTCTTAGGTTTCATCTGAGTTGTGGAAAAAGGAAAAAGAAAATGGAAAGAGATAAACCAGGGGAGTAGAGTAAGGCAGGCCATGCCACACTCCGAATAAAAGCTGTGGAAGCTACTGAAGAGCAGCGCTAGTCCTTTAAAGTGACCGTAATACAGGCTCAGCACCGGGGAACTGACCTGGGTTCTTTGCTGCAGACTGTAAAGTCCCCTGCTGCTAGCTCAGGGGATTTATTAAGGGCCATCCTTGGAGGAGCCCTGGGAGCGGGCTACAACCAGAAGTTGGCCCCATAGCTGCCAACTTCAGAATCACATTACTCACAAGACTGGGAGGCTGCCCCAGTAAGAGGGTCCCACAAGACTCCTGTGACCATTCTCTGAGCCAGTCTGTAACAGGGTGTCTGATTGGTGGCCTCTGAGTCACATGGCTGCAACCTGGGAGCAAAATATGCTGGGAAATGTAGTTTTCTGGTTGTTTTTAAGAGTCTACACTCAGTTCAGTTCAGTTCAGTTCAGTTGAGTTGCTCAGTCATGTCCGACTCTTTGCGACCCCATGAATCGCAGCACGCCAGGCCTCCCTGTCCATCACCAACTCCCAGAGTTCACTCAGACTCGCGTCCATCAAGTCCGTGATGCCATCCAGCCATCTAATCCTCTGTCGTCCCCTTCTCCTCCTGCCCCCAATCCCTCCCAGCATCAGAGTCTTTTCCAATGAGTCAACTCTTCGCATGAGGTGACCAAAGTACTAGAGTTTCAGCTTCAGCATCATTCCCTCCAAAGAAATCCCTGAAGGGCTGATCTCCTTCAGAATGGACTGGTTGGATCGCCTTGCAGTCCAAGGGACTCTCAAGAGTCTTCAACACCACAGTTCAAAAGCATCAATTCTTTGGTGCTCAGCCTTCTTCACAGAATTTGCAACATGGGGAATTTTCAAGCTATGAGGAGGAGTTCATCATATTTTACATGAAATAGTTGCCTGCAAGTCCACGTCTACCTCTGGCAACTGTGAGTTGAAGGCACTATGGTAGGCTGGCTGGCAAGGACCCCGCACCACTGGGCAGCCCCCCAGGAGTCCCAACCTAAGGATGTGCCCCGAGGAAAAAGGCTCTGCCCTGGTGCACAGCTGCCCATCACACTCTGGGCTGGGATTCTCCCTATAATGTGATCTTTTCCCTTCTAGTTCCATTGAGTTCTTCAGAACAAAATTCCCAGTGTCCGTATTCCTTAGACCCATGGGTCAAAGGAGGGGGCTCAGTGAGGCCAAGGAGCAAGAAAGCTGACCCCGCAGAAGGTGCAGCAAGTGTTCCCAGGGCTCCTGCTCTGCAGGGCAGCCAGTCTACGCGGGTTAGCTCTCAGCCAGGCTGGGAATGTGCTCTTTGCTTGGACACCTGCAGTTCTGCTGTGTTAATATAAATTAACACCTCCTATGACAACTGGAAATGTTGGTCAGGACTGATGGCAAAATGGGGCAGAGAATATGGGAGAAATCGACAGTATGGCGCTGTTACACTGACCGTGGGAAGGTGGAAAGCTGTCCAGAAACAGAGGTGTGCACACATGCACTTCTTGTATATGCTGTGGACAAGCAGAGAATTAGCCTCTTCTTCCTCCCTCCCTCCCTCCTCCTCTTGCTCCCCCTCCTCCTCTTGTTTTCTTTCTTTGTGGTGAGAGAAACCAGCTCACATTAGCTTTTGGAAAAATAGATTTATGCAACCCACTCCAGTGTTCTTGCCTGGAGAATCCCGGGGATGGGGGAACCTGGTGGGTTGCCGTCTCTGGGGTCGTGCAGAGTCGGACATGACTGAAGTGACTTAACAGCAGCAGAGAAGAGGCACATTTGTGACAACAAGGATGGGCCTTGAGGGCATTATGCTAAGTGAAATAAGTCAGATAGAGAAAATAAAATATGACCTTACTAATATGTGGAATCTAAAAAAACACCCTCAAAATCTTAGAAAAAAATCAGGCTTGCGGTTAGCAAAGGTAGAGGGTAGGGGAGAACAAATTGCAGTCAAATACTCTGTCCCTGAGCTAAACCCCCAAGGGGGAGGAGAAATTGAAGGAAGGTGGTCAAAAGGTACAAACCCTCCAGTGATTAGGGATGCAATGTATACCATTATGGGTGCAGTTATACTGCCATATGATATATAGGAAATTTGTTAAGAAGGTGAATTCTATGGAGCTCTCATTACAAGGAGAAATTTTTTTCCTGTTTTCTTCCTTCTTACTGTATTTATATCAGAAAATGGATGTTAACTGAGCCTATTGTGGTAATCATTTCATAATACCTGTAGATCATACCATCATCCTTAAACGCATAGAGTGATGGATGTCAATTATTTCTAAATGAAGTCAGAAAATTTCAAGTTAAAGAAATAATGAAGTCAAAATCTATAAAAAATAGAGACAGATCTCATAGGATCCAAAGAAGAGTTGAAAATCCAGGTTTTAGGAGGAGAATCAGGACCCTGGGGGCCCCAGCATAAGAATTCAGGTGCTCCTGGGTCTCCTTCACCTGCTTATCTTTAGTGTACCTCCATCCCACCTCCCCTACTTGGTAGCTTTTAGATCAGATCCTGGATTCTGGCCACAAATGGATCGATTCCCATCCATCAGGTGTCCACCCCTAGGAAATCGAGGCAGAGCCAAGATCCACAGGTTCGTGCTTGTGGGTGAGAATCATTCCCAGGCAGAATCATGAATGCAGGGACCAGGCACCTAGGTTTGTGTCCCATCAGAATGCTAAAGAGATTTGTGACTGTGAATGACTGTTTAACCACTCGGCTTTCCCACCTGTTAAAGTGGAGCTGATAATAACCCCACACTGTGGGCTGTCTTGCAGGCTGTGGGTTAATACCTGCCAGTACCTGCATGAATGCTTTCCAAATGAGTGCCAGATAAGAACAGGCTCTTTTCCATGACTTCACCAACATACATGTGACATATTATGTTATGAAATATAGTATGAAGTCTTTTGCAACAAGATGGCAGTAGCTTTCAATAAGAGATTGCTCCAGGAAAACCATACTTCTGTTGTTTTTGTCTGAATAATAAACACGTTAAGCTTTTTCAAAGTTTCACACGGTCCTTGATTTGAACAGAGTTTGGTGAAATTTGTTCAGTGTAAAATTGCATCAAGAAATACAGATTTGTGAAGTGAAAGTGTGTGAAGTCACTCAGTCATGTCCGACTGTTTGTGACCCCATGGACTGTAGCCTGCCAGGCTCCTCTATCCATGGGATTTTCCAGGCAAGAGTACTGGAGTGGGTTGCCATTTCCTTCTCCAGAGGATCTTCCTGACCCAGAGATCGAACCTGGGTCTCCCACACTGCAGGCAGACTCTTTACCATCTGAGCCACCAGGGAAGCCCACAGATTTGTGAAACTCTTTCAAAATGAAATCTCGCTGAAACACCTGTAATGCAAGTGGTTGATAAGTTTGACCTGGTGGCCCTGCTTCCTGAGGGAAAAGTCTATAGGCTGTGCTGTTGCTACCTGAGCAGCTGGCACTAAGTGCCTGCCAATAAAAGCGGAACTGACTTTAAAAAAACGTTTAATTGAGATACAGTAAAATAAAAGTGCCCATATCATAAGCATACAGTTCCATACATTTTTGTAAAACACACACACATACAGATTCTTGTGTCTTCAGGTTAAACATATGAGGCATACATAGAAATGAACATAGAAGTGCTTCATATGACACATACAAGAAGACACACACAAGAATGTTCACAGAAGCTCTTTCCACGAGAGCCCCAAACTGGAAAACTGAAGCATTTCGGCTTTGCAAGATGATTTTACTAAGCTGCACTACCAGCAGTACTGTGTGAGAATTCCAGTGGCTGCACACTCTTGCCAACACTTGGCATTTTCCAGTTGTTCTGCTTTGGCCATTTTGCTGCGAATCTAGCGGTTTCTAATAGTGGTTTTAATGAGCCTTTCCCGGATGATCAGTGAAGTTGAGCACATTTCCCTTTGTTTGTTAGCCACTAGGGAATTTTCTTCTCTAAGAGCCAGCTCTTTTATCCCTGTGAGCTACCCATTTATGCCTTCTGTCCATTTTTCTCTTCTGCTGTTTCTGTTTTTCTTATTGATTGTAGAGGCTCTTTATGCACTAAGGAAATTCATCTTTTGTCTAAGATACAAGTGTTCAATATCTTTCTGCCAGTTTGTCATTTATGTCATGATGTCAGTTTTTGATTTTGCTTATGGCATATTTTTTTTGTCACTATGCAGAACATTCTAATTCTTTAGATTGTCAACGTTTTCAGGTTTTCATGACTTCTGGGCTTGGAGGTCTTTCTAGCTTTGAAATGTGTTCTGACTCAGTTTATTAAAATATTCCCCTTTCTGTGCTTCTAAGGCTTCATTTCTTACTGTCTAGATCTTTAATTACCGGAGCTTGTTTTGGAACAAGAAGCACAAGGCGTTTTTGCTAAATCAAAGTGAACTGCGGTAAACTTGGACGTAGACGTCCCCCCAGAGCAGGACTGAGATTGCTTTCTTCATGATCCTAGCCTCATGCACCCTCAGTGCTGGAGGTAGTATTTGAACAAATCTCTCAAATGGTAACCATTTATTAAGGGTTAAAAAGCAAAGTTTAGCCATCTTTCCTCTGCTAGTAAGTTACTTTCTAAGTGCTCCTCTTGCAGAAGCCCTGAATGGGTGCGGGCTGGAGGCAGCAGACCTACTGGGTGGAACTGTGGGCTCTCTTGGAATCTGGAGGGGGCAGTGCTCTCCCTGAGACTTCGCAGGAGTGGGATGGGGGAGCAGGGGTCTATAAGGCCGAGATGGCAAGGATGGGCCGGCCATCAAGGCAGGGGCAAAGCAGGATTATGGAGGGCCCTGTTGTGCTCGGGGGCAGGCCATAAATGGAGTGTGAACATAGGTTGCTATGGGACTATTTCTGGAGCTGAGGCCACTGAGAACAGAGGCCAGATCAGAGCTGTGCTCAGAAAGCTGTCTGGGGTTGTCCTGGCCACCATCCCCGCCAAGGTCTTTCCTAGGGGGCACAGGTCTCCGTGCTGACTCTCCAGCCGTGAGGGCACAGGCCTGACTGCTTGTGCTGCGATTAGGTGCTTGGTGCCCCCTTTGTTTCGGCAGCCAGAGGTATGAGGTCCTGGGGTGAGAGCCCCAGGGTGAGATTCCTTTCTGGTCACTGGAGGCGAACCGTCTGCCCTGCGATGCCTGGTGGGTGGAGGATCAACCCATCCTCGGGAAGCCAGTCCGGGTCCCAGGTCCCCCACACTCTTCTCCATCCTGGAGGCAGATGCTGTGCTTCTTTTTAAGCCAACGACAGCAAAGCTTCGCTTGCCTGGCTTCACTTGCCTGCTTTGAGGGAAATGCCAGGCCGGGAGGTGAGAGCGTATTCCTCATTCATGTGCTGCCTTCCTCCCTCTGGCCTCCTTCCAGGGTGCAGGGACACCAGAGGCTCCTTGTGGCCCAGTGACAGGTGATCACCCCGCCCAGCTTCCTGGAGTTTCTGTTGCAGGGGCAGCAAGGTTGCCCCAGAGGCCTGGGTTCCCAACGGCGCTTATTCTGGGTGACTTGGGCCTCAGGGCTCCGGGCTAGCCCTCCCGAGAGAGCAAGTCGCCCTGGTGAGTCTCACCTACGCTGTGGGCTGCAATGAGGTTGTGGGAACCCCTTGCAGGGATGAATATAAAGGATTCCTGTCTTTGGAAGGTGACCGCTCACGTGACCTCACTTATTAAAGAAGGCTCAGTGTCCCTGGAAGAACACTGTGATCATGGCGGCATCTTCTCATTGCCTTTACGTTTCTGATCCTGACTTCTTTAAAAGGTGCCAAACCCAGCACTTATTTCTTGGGCCATCTCCTGCAGGCAGAAATGTCAATTTTAATGCAAGTAGATGAAGTTGTGGGCCAAGGATGAGTCTGTGTAGCGAAGAAGGGATGGAGATGCTCTGGAGACCGCTGGCCCTGGCAATGCTGCTGGGGGTGAACTGGGAAAAGATGCTTTGGGATCTTGATGAAGATTCTATTATGACTCAAGCAGTTTTATCTTTTTTCTTTTAAATGAGATTATATTAATTTGTAAGACAGTGAAAAAAATGGGAAGCGTGGCAAAGGGCCCTGTTTCATTAAACAGCTGCACCTTGTTTAATGAAACATAAGGGGTTCCTAGGGACCTCCCCAAAGAATACAGGGGGGACCCAGTAATGTGGACTGGCTTCTCATAGGAGCGCAATCTGGGTTGTTTTTTTTTTCCCAGTAAAATAGAGTTGGTGAAACTTCAAGACAGAAACACTTGAGAATGATTTTACAACAGTTCAGAAAACCCTTGCTGGTTTCCATTTGATAAATCTCAGGAATCTCAGTGCATTATTGCAAAGTTTTCAGAAATTCAGTAAGAATCCTGGATAGTCTCTAAATTTTCCTAATTAAGTTTGAAAGTAACTCCTTTACCTGTCTCTTATACACATCTAGATGTGTATAAGAGACAGGTCCAACATTACAGTTCAAAAGAATCAATTCTTCGGTGCTCAGCTTTCTTTATAGTCCAAATCTCACATCCATACATGACCACTGGAAAAACCATAGCCTTGACGAGACAGACTTTTGTTGGCAAAGTAATGTCTCTGCTTTTCAATATGCTGTCTAGGTTGGTCATAGCTTTTATTCCAAGGAGCAAGCGTCTTTTAATTTCATGGCTGCAGTCACCATCTGCAGTGATTTTGGAGCCCAGAAAAATAAAGTCTGACACTGCTTCCACTGTTTCCCCATCTATTTCCCATGAAGTGCTGGGACCGGGTGCCATGATCTTCGTTTTCTGAATGTTGAGCTTTACGCCAACGTTCTCTCCTCTTTCACTTTCATCAAGAGGCTCAGCTTCACTTCCTAGTTCCTCTTCACTTTCTGCCATGAGGGTGGTGTCATCTACATATCTGAGGTTATTGATATTTCTCCTGGCAATATTGATTCCAGCTTGTGCTTCATCCAGCTGGGTATTTCACATGATGTACTCTGCATATAAGGTAAATAAGCAGGGTGACAGTATACAGCCTTGATGTACTCCTTTCCCGATTTGGAACCAGTCGGTTGTTCCATGTCCAGTTCTAACTGTTTTTCTTGACCTGCATACAGATTTCTCAGAAGGCAGGTCAGGTGGTCTGGTATTCTCATCTCTTGAAGAATTTTCCATAGTTTGTTGGGATCCACATAGGCAAAGGCTTTGGCATAGTCAATA
The DNA here is from genome assembly GCA_006410675.1 of Oreotragus oreotragus. Lineage (NCBI taxonomy): Eukaryota > Metazoa > Chordata > Mammalia > Artiodactyla > Bovidae > Oreotragus > Oreotragus oreotragus. Next base: position 73,678 of record SJYX01015731.1, read on the forward strand.
AAGCAGATTGATGTTTCTCTGGAACTCTTGTGCTTTTTCGATGATCCAAAGAATGTTGACAATTTGATCTCTGGTTCGTCTGCCTTTTCTAAATCCAGCTTGAACATCTGGAATTTCATAGTTCATGTACTGTTGAAGCCTGGCTTGGAGAATTTTGAGCATTACTTTGCTATTGTGTGATATGAATGCAATTGTGTAGTAGTTTGAGCATTCTTTGGCATTGCCTTTCTTTGGGATTGGAATGAAAACTGACCTTTTCCAGTCCTGTGGCCACTGCTGAATTTTCCAAATTTGCTGGCATACTGAGTGCAGCACTTTCACAGCATCATCTTTAAGGATTTAAAAAAGCTCAGCTGAAATTCCATCTCCTCCTCTAGCTTTTTTCGTTGTGATGCTTCTTAAGTCCCACTTGACCTCGCACTCCAAGATGTCTGGCTTTAAGTGAGTGATCACACCATCGTGGTTATTATCTGGCTCATGAAGATCTTTTTTTGTATCCTCCTTCTGTGTATTCTTGCCACCTCTTCTTAATGTCTTCTGCTTCTGTTAGGTCCATACCATTTCTGTCCTTTATCGAGCCCATCTTTGCATGAGATGTTCCCTTGGTATCTCTAATTATCTTGAAGAGATCTCTAGTCTTTCCCGTTCTGTTGTTTTCCTCTATTTCTTTGCATTGATCACTGAGGAGGCTTTCTTATCTCTCCTTACTATTCTTTGGAACTCTGCATTCAAATGGGTATAGCTTTCATTTTCTCCTTTGCTTTTAGCTTCTCATCTTTTCTCAGCTATTTGTAAGGCCGCCTCAGACAGCCATTTTGGCTTTTTGCATTTCTTTTTCTTGTGGATGGTCTTGATCTCTGCCTCCTGTACAATGTCAGGAACCTCTGTCCATAGTTCTTCAGGCGCTCTATCAGACCTAATCCTTTGAATCTGTTTTTCACTTCCACTGTATAATCATAAGGGATTTGATTCAGGTCATACCTGTATGATCTAGTGGTTTTCCCTGCTTTCTTCAGCTTAAGTCTGAATTTGGCAATAAGAAGTTCATGATCTGAGCCACAGTCAGCTCCCAATCTTGTTTTTGCTGNAAAAAAAATACTGAAGTTTAGTTGATTTACAATGTTGTGTTAATTTCTGGTGAACAGCAAAGTGATGCAGTTATCCATATATCCATTCTTTTCCATTATGGCTCATATGAGGATTCTGAATACACGTCCCTGTGCTTTACAGTAGGACCTTGTTGTTTATCCATTCCACATGTAATAGCTTACATTTGTTAACCCCGAACTCCAATCTGACCCATCCCGACCCCACTTCCTCTTGGCAACCATAAGCTTGTTCGGTATGCCTGTGCGTCTGTTTCTGTTTCATAGGTAAGCTCTTTTGTGTCCCGTTTTAAACTCTAAATGTAAGTGATAGCACGCGGTATTTGTCTTTCTCTGACTTACTTCACTTAGTATGATCATCTTTAGTTGCATCCATGTTGCTGCAGATGCCATTATTTCATTCTTTTTGGTGGTTGAGTGGTATTCCCTTGTACATAGGTACGCATGCTCAGTCGCTAAGGCGTGTCTGACTCTTTGCGACCCCGTGAACTGTAGCCCACCACGCCCCTCTCTCCATGGGGTTTTCTAGGTGCGAACCCTGGAGTGGGTCGCCATGTCCTTACATGTATGACATCTTCTGTGTCCATCCATCTGCTGGTGGACATTCGGGTTGTTTCCGAGCCTCCGCTGCTGTGAGTCAGGCTGCAGTGAGTGCTGGGGTACATGGGTCTTTTTGAATTGTCATTTTCTAGATTTATGCCCAAGAGTAGGACTGTAGGATCACATGAAAGTTCTCTGTTTAGATTTTTGGGGGGAGCTTGTTGGGCTCCCTGGGTAGCTGAGGAGCTAGACATCTTTCCTGTGACAGTATTGCCACTGGCTCCAAATGCTGGAAGAACCAAGAGAGCTGAGCATGGGCGCCCTGGGCACAGTGGCAGCTGGGATGCTGGGCCAGCTTTAATCATCTGTCCTCCCAGAGCTGGAACTTCGACAGGGTAGCTCCTTCCAGATGCTGAGAGGACCTGCTCACCACTGACAGGCTGAAGTCTGAGCAGAATAATGCCAGGATATTATTTAAAAGAACAGAACTGATATTGTTCATCCTCATACATAGGAAACAGGATGAAATTTAAGAGTATAAATTCAGCACCTTTAAGCCTGAAATATAAAGCTGGATAAGGGATTTTTCAGACAATCCAGGATCTGTTTTCCATATAAAATCTCAAGTAGAGGGAAATGACTTTTGAGGATGAGAGATTTTTGAGCTCTTTGTATTAGAATTCATAATGATTTTCCTTCTCCAAATGTTTCAGAGATAAAAGAAAATTGCCTTGAGATTTAATGTACAGCCCTTGAGTGTGTGACTGAAAAGCGTTATTCCTTAAGCTAGAACACTTGTGTACCTCCATGCACAGACATACATGTGAGCACACTAAGTGTGTCCCGCCTTTCGGTTTGGCAGGAAAAGGGTCCTCCCAGCAGGCATCTCACGAGTAGAGGCCAGGGGATGCTGTGACATGTCCTAAAGGGCCCAGGGCAGGTCCCACAGCTGACGATTATCCAGCCCAAATCTCCAAAGTGTCGACCAGGGTGGAAAGACCCTCAGAATGGCTTTGGCTGAAGGAACAGTCTCTTGGCTTGTGATTTTGTGGCACCACCTATTCCTACAGGTAGCAAAGCCTTTCAAAGCTTTAAGCGGCCCAGTATGCCTTTCACGGCAAGATTTTGGCTCAGTCCTTGGGATCATTGGTGTGATCTCTGGGCTACATCACATTACTTGCTTCTCTGGAAGAAAGAGGAAGTGTTAGTTGCCCCGTCATGCCTGACTCTTTGCGACCCTGTGGACTGTAGCCCGCCAGGCTCCTCTGTCCATGGAATTCTCCAGGCAAGAATACTGGACTGGGTTGCCATTCCCTTCTCCAGGGGATCTTCCCGACCCAGGGATTGAACCCAGGTCTCCTGCATTGCAGGCAGGATCTTTACCATCTGAGCCACCAGACTACATAATTTTTAGCATGTTTAAAAAACAGGAAAGAAATATACTCATTGGAAGACAATAAGAAGAACCAAATAGGAAGATATGCATATCCTCCTTCATTTCCATAGTTGTATTGTTAGATATGTGCACCAACCCTCTCAAATACATTGAAGGGGCTTCATCTTACATTTAATCATGGAAAGAAACATGGAATTTGGAGATCCCAGCCCTCTTTCCCTGTTCTGTGAGTTCTTTCCCTGATCACAGCAGAGTGAACGTGGATGGTTTTCAGCAGGATTCTGATGTGCAAGTCAATGCCCCTGTATTTCCCACACCTTCCTTGCAGGCTTAATAACTGTCTTAGGTTTCATCTGAGTTGTGGAAAAAGGAAAAAGAAAATGGAAAGAGATAAACCAGGGGAGTAGAGTAAGGCAGGCCATGCCACACTCCGAATAAAAGCTGTGGAAGCTACTGAAGAGCAGCGCTAGTCCTTTAAAGTGACCGTAATACAGGCTCAGCACCGGGGAACTGACCTGGGTTCTTTGCTGCAGACTGTAAAGTCCCCTGCTGCTAGCTCAGGGGATTTATTAAGGGCCATCCTTGGAGGAGCCCTGGGAGCGGGCTACAACCAGAAGTTGGCCCCATAGCTGCCAACTTCAGAATCACATTACTCACAAGACTGGGAGGCTGCCCCAGTAAGAGGGTCCCACAAGACTCCTGTGACCATTCTCTGAGCCAGTCTGTAACAGGGTGTCTGATTGGTGGCCTCTGAGTCACATGGCTGCAACCTGGGAGCAAAATATGCTGGGAAATGTAGTTTTCTGGTTGTTTTTAAGAGTCTACACTCAGTTCAGTTCAGTTCAGTTCAGTTGAGTTGCTCAGTCATGTCCNCTCTGAGCCAGTCTGTAACAGGGTGTCTGATTGGTGGCCTCTGAGTCACATGGCTGCAACCTGGGAGCAAAATATGCTGGGAAATGTAGTTTTCTGGTTGTTTTTAAGAGTCTACACTCAGTTCAGTTCAGTTCAGTTCAGTTGAGTTGCTCAGTCATGTCCGACTCTTTGCGACCCCATGAATCGCAGCACGCCAGGCCTCCCTGTCCATCACCAACTCCCAGAGTTCACTCAGACTCGCGTCCATCAAGTCCGTGATGCCATCCAGCCATCTAATCCTCTGTCGTCCCCTTCTCCTCCTGCCCCCAATCCCTCCCAGCATCAGAGTCTTTTCCAATGAGTCAACTCTTCGCATGAGGTGACCAAAGTACTAGAGTTTCAGCTTCAGCATCACTCCCTCCAAAGAAATCCCTGAAGGGCTGATCTCCTTCAGAATGGACTGGTTGGATCGCCTTGCAGTCCAAGGGACTCTCAAGAGTCTTCAACACCACAGTTCAAAAGCATCAATTCTTTGGTGCTCAGCCTTCTTCACAGAATTTGCAACATGGGGAATTTTCAAGCTATGAGGAGGAGTTCATCATATTTTACATGAAATAGTTGCCTGCAAGTCCACGTCTACCTCTGGCAACTGTGAGTTGAAGGCACTATGGTAGGCTGGCTGGCAAGGACCCCGCACCACTGGGCAGCCCCCCAGGAGTCCCAAGCTAAGGATGTGCCCCGAGGAAAAAGGCTCTGCCCTGGTGCACAGCTGCCCATCACACTCTGGGCTGGGATTCTCCCTATAATGTGATCTTTTCCCTTCTAGTTCCATTGAGTTCTTCAGAACAAAATTCCCAGTGTCCGTATTCCTTAGACCCATGGGTCAAAGGAGGGGGCTCAGTGAGGCCAAGGAGCAAGAAAGCTGACCCCGCAGAAGGTGCAGCAAGTGTTCCCAGGGCTCCTGCTCTGCAGGGCAGCCAGTCTACGCGGGTTAGCTCTCAGCCAGGCTGGGAATGTGCTCTTTGCTTGGACACCTGCAGTTCTGCTGTGTTAATATAAATTAACACCTCCTATGACAACTGGAAATGTTGGTCAGGACTGATGGCAAAATGGGGCAGAGAATATGGGAGAAATCGACAGTATGGCGCTGTTACACTGACCGTGGGAAGGTGGAAAGCTGTCCAGAAACAGAGGTGTGCACACATGCACTTCTTGTATATGCTGTGGACAAGCAGAGAATTAGCCTCTTCTTCCTCCCTCCCTCCCTCCTCCTCTTGCTCCCCCTCCTCCTCTTGTTTTCTTTCTTTGTGGTGAGAGAAACCAGCTCACATTAGCTTTTGGAAAAATAGATTTATGCAACCCACTCCAGTGTTCTTGCCTGGAGAATCCCGGGGATGGGGGAACCTGGTGGGTTGCCGTCTCTGGGGTCGTGCAGAGTCGGACATGACTGAAGTGACTTAACAGCAGCAGAGAAGAGGCACATTTGTGACAACAAGGATGGGCCTTGAGGGCATTATGCTAAGTGAAATAAGTCAGATAGAGAAAATAAAATATGACCTTACTAATATGTGGAATCTAAAAAAACACCCTCAAAATCTTAGAAAAAAATCAGGCTTGCGGTTAGCAAAGGTAGAGGGTAGGGGAGAACAAATTGCAGTCAAATACTCTGTCCCTGAGCTAAACCCCCAAGGGGGAGGAGAAATTGAAGGAAGGTGGTCAAAAGGTACAAACCCTCCAGTGATTAGGGATGCAATGTATACCATTATGGGTGCAGTTATACTGCCATATGATATATAGGAAATTTGTTAAGAAGGTGAATTCTATGGAGCTCTCATTACAAGGAGAAATTTTTTTCCTGTTTTCTTCCTTCTTACTGTATTTATATCAGAAAATGGATGTTAACTGAGCCTATTGTGGTAATCATTTCATAATACCTGTAGATCATACCATCATCCTTAAACGCATAGAGTGATGGATGTCAATTATTTCTAAATGAAGTCAGAAAATTTCAAGTTAAAGAAATAATGAAGTCAAAATCTATAAAAAATAGAGACAGATCTCATAGGATCCAAAGAAGAGTTGAAAATCCAGGTTTTAGGAGGAGAATCAGGACCCTGGGGGCCCCAGCATAAGAATTCAGGTGCTCCTGGGTCTCCTTCACCTGCTTATCTTTAGTGTACCTCCATCCCACCTCCCCTACTTGGTAGCTTTTAGATCAGATCCTGGATTCTGGCCACAAATGGATCGATTCCCATCCATCAGGTGTCCACCCCTAGGAAATCGAGGCAGAGCCAAGATCCACAGGTTCGTGCTTGTGGGTGAGAATCATTCCCAGGCAGAATCATGAATGCAGGGACCAGGCACCTAGGTTTGTGTCCCATCAGAATGCTAAAGAGATTTGTGACTGTGAATGACTGTTTAACCACTCGGCTTTCCCACCTGTTAAAGTGGAGCTGATAATAACCCCACACTGTGGGCTGTCTTGCAGGCTGTGGGTTAATACCTGCCAGTACCTGCATGAATGCTTTCCAAATGAGTGCCAGATAAGAACAGGCTCTTTTCCATGACTTCACCAACATACATGTGACATATTATGTTATGAAATATAGTATGAAGTCTTTTGCAACAAGATGGCAGTAGCTTTCAATAAGAGATTGCTCCAGGAAAACCATACTTCTGTTGTTTTTGTCTGAATAATAAACACGTTAAGCTTTTTCAAAGTTTCACACGGTCCTTGATTTGAACAGAGTTTGGTGAAATTTGTTCAGTGTAAAATTGCATCAAGAAATACAGATTTGTGAAGTGAAAGTGTGTGAAGTCACTCAGTCATGTCCGACTGTTTGTGACCCCATGGACTGTAGCCTGCCAGGCTCCTCTATCCATGGGATTTTCCAGGCAAGAGTACTGAAGTGGGTTGCCATTTCCTTCTCCAGAGGATCTTCCTGACCCAGAGATCGAACCTGGGTCTCCCACACTGCAGGCAGACTCTTTACCATCTGAGCCACCAGGGAAGCCCACAGATTTGTGAAACTCTTTCAAAATGAAATCTCGCTGAAACACCTGTAATGCAAGTGGTTGATAAGTTTGACCTGGTGGCCCTGCTTCCTGAGGGAAAAGTCTATAGGCTGTGCTGTTGCTACCTGAGCAGCTGGCACTAAGTGCCTGCCAATAAAAGCGGAACTGACTTTAAAAAAACGTTTGATTGAGATACAGTAAAATAAAAGTGCCCATATCATAAGCATACAGTTCCATACATTTTTGTAAAACACACACACATACAGATTCTTGTGTCTTCAGGTTAAACATATGAGGCATACATAGAAATGAACATAGAAGTGCTTCATATGACACATACAAGAAGACACACACAAGAATGTTCACAGAAGCTCTTTCCACGAGAGCCCCAAACTGGAAAACTGAAGCATTTCGGCTTTGCAAGATGATTTTACTAAGCTGCACTACCAGCAGTACTGTGTGAGAATTCCCGTGGCTGCACACTCTTGCCAACACTTGGCATTTTCCAGTTGTTCTGCTTTGGCCATTTTGCTGCGAATCTAGCGGTTTCTAATAGTGGTTTTAATGAGCCTTTCCCGGATGATCAGTGAAGTTGAGCACATTTCCCTTTGTTTGTTAGCCACTAGGGAATTTTCTTCTCTAAGAGCCAGCTCTTTTATCCCTGTGAGCTACCCATTTATGCCTTCTGTCCATTTTTCTCTTCTGCTGTTTCTGTTTTTCTTATTGATTGTAGAGGCTCTTTATGCACTAAGGAAATTCATCTTTTGTCTAAGATACAAGTGTTCAATATCTTTCTGCCAGTTTGTCATTTATGTCATGATGTCAGTTTTTGATTTTGCTTATGGCATATTTTTTTTGTCACTATGCAGAACATTCTAATTCTTTAGATTGTCAACGTTTTCAGGTTTTCATGACTTCTGGGCTTGGAGGTCTTTCTAGCTTTGAAATGTGTTCTGACTCAGTTTATTAAAATATTCCCCTTTCTGTGCTTCTAAGGCTTCATTTCTTACTGTCTAGATCTTTAATTACCGGAGCTTGTTTTGGAACAAGAAGCACAAGGCGTTTTTGCTAAATCAAAGTGAACTGCGGTAAACTTGGACGTAGACGTCCCCCCAGAGCAGGACTGAGATTGCTTTCTTCATGATCCTAGCCTCATGCACCCTCAGTGCTGGAGGTAGTATTTGAACAAATCTCTCAAATGGTAACCATTTATTAAGGGTTAAAAAGCAAAGTTTAGCCATCTTTCCTCTGCTAGTAAGTTACTTTCTAAGTGCTCCTCTTGCAGAAGCCCTGAATGGGTGCGGGCTGGAGGCAGCAGACCTACTGGGTGGAACTGTGGGCTCTCTTGGAATCTGGAGGGGGCAGTGCTCTCCCTGAGACTTCGCAGGAGTGGGATGGGGGAGCAGGGGTCTATAAGGCCGAGATGGCAAGGATGGGCCGGCCATCAAGGCAGGGGCAAAGCAGGATTATGGAGGGCCCTGTTGTGCTCGGGGGCAGGCCATAAATGGAGTGTGAACATAGGTTGCTATGGGACTATTTCTGGAGCTGAGGCCACTGAGAACAGAGGCCAGATCAGAGCTGTGCTCAGAAAGCTGTCTGGGGTTGTCCTGGCCACCATCCCCGCCAAGGTCTTTCCTAGGGGGCACAGGTCTCCGTGCTGACTCTCCAGCCGTGAGGGCACAGGCCTGACTGCTTGTGCTGCGATTAGGTGCTTGGTGCCCCCTTTGTTTCGGCAGCCAGAGGTATGAGGTCCTGGGGTGAGAGCCCCAGGGTGAGATTCCTTTCTGGTCACTGGAGGCGAACCGTCTGCCCTGCGATGCCTGGTGGGTGGAGGATCAACCCATCCTCGGGAAGCCAGTCCGGGTCCCAGGTCCCCCACACTCTTCTCCATCCTGGAGGCAGATGCTGTGCTTCTTTTTAAGCCAACGACAGCAAAGCTTCGCTTGCCTGGCTTCACTTGCCTGCTTTGAGGGAAATGCCAGGCTGGGAGGTGAGAGCGTATTCCTCATTCATGTGCTGCCTTCCTCCCTCTGGCCTCCTTCCAGGGTGCAGGGACACCAGAGGCTCCTTGTGGCCCAGTGACAGGTGATCACCCCGCCCAGCTTCCCGGAGTTTCTGTTGCAGGGGCAGCAAGGTTGCCCCAGAGGCCTGGGTTCCCAACGGCGCTTATTCTGGGTGACTTGGGCCTCAGGGCTCCGGGCTAGCCCTCCCGAGAGAGCAAGTCGCCCTGGTGAGTCTCACCTACGCTGTGGGCTGCAATGAGGTTGTGGGAACCCCTTGCAGGGATGAATATAAAGGATTCCTGTCTTTGGAAGGTGACCGCTCACGTGACCTCACTTATTAAAGAAGGCTCAGTGTCCCTGGAAGAACACTGTGATCATGGCGGCATCTTCTCATTGCCTTTACGTTTCTGATCCTGACTTCTTTAAAAGGTGCCTAACCCAGCACTTATTTCTTGGGCCATCTCCTGCAGGCAGAAATGTCAATTTTAATGCAAGTAGATGAAGTTGTGGGCCAAGGATGAGTCTGTGTAGCGAAGAAGGGATGGAGATGCTCTGGAGACCATCTTTTTAAGCCAACGACAGCAAAGCTTCGCTTGCCTGGCTTCACTTGCCTGCTTTGAGGGAAATGCCAGGCCGGGAGGTGAGAGCGTATTCCTCATTCATGTGCTGCCTTCCTCCCTCTGGCCTCCTTCCAGGGTGCAGGGACACCAGAGGCTCCTTGTGGCCCAGTGACAGGTGATCACCCCGCCCAGCTTCCCGGAGTTTCTGTTGCAGGGGCAGCAAGGTTGCCCCAGAGGCCTGGGTTCCCAACGGCGCTTATTCTGGGTGACTTGGGCCTCAGGGCTCCGGGCTAGCCCTCCCGAGAGAGCAAGTCGCCCTGGTGAGTCTCACCTACGCTGTGGGCTGCAATGAGGTTGTGGGAACCCCTTGCAGGGATGAATATAAAGGATTCCTGTCTTTGGAAGGTGACCGCTCACGTGACCTCACTTATTAAAGAAGGCTCAGTGTCCCTGGAAGAACACTGTGATCATGGCGGCATCTTCTCATTGCCTTTACGTTTCTGATCCTGACTTCTTTAAAAGGTGCCAAACCCAGCACTTATTTCTTGGGCCATCTCCTGCAGGCAGAAATGTCAATTTTAATGCAAGTAGATGAAGTTGTGGGCCAAGGATGAGTCTGTGTAGCGAAGAAGGGATGGAGATGCTCTGGAGACCGCTGGCCCTGGCAATGCTGCTGGGGGTGAACTGGGAAAAGATGCTTTGGGATCTTGATGAAGATTCTATTATGACTCAAGCAGTTTTATCTTTTTTCTTTTAAATGAGATTATATTAATTTGTAAGACAGTGAAAAAAATGGGAAGCGTGGCAAAGGGCCCTGTTTCATTAAACAGCTGCACCTTGTTTAATGAAACATAAGGGGTTCCTAGGGACCTCCCCAAAGAATACAGGGGGGACCCAGTAATGTGGACTGGCTTCTCATAGGAGCGCAATCTGGGTTGTTTTTTTTTTCCCAGTAAAATAGAGTTGGTGAAACTTCAAGACAGAAACACTTGAGAATGATTTTACAACAGTTCAGAAAACCCTTGCTGGTTTCCATTTGATAAATCTCAGGAATCTCAGTGCATTATTGCAAAGTTTTCAGAAATTCAGTAAGAATCCTGGATAGTCTCTAAATTTTCCTAATTAAGTTTGAAAGTAACTCCTTTACTGCTTAAAAAGTCATTGAGCATTACATTATACTACTATGAAATAAAACTGCACTGTCTGGCAAATAATATATTAACTGCTAAGGGTTCATTTAAATGCATCTGATTCCTGCAACTTAAAGAGAAGGCCGGCATGGGGGGAAGATAAAGGAGGGGAGTGAGGCCATGTGCAGAGTTCATTGTGTGCTGGAAAATGTATGCGACTCTCCATTGATTGACACCAACTTTAATGAAGTCCTGCCCCAAGGAGTTCCTGGGTCTGCAGGCAGAAAGGATGCTTTTCAGGGAATTAAAGGAAGAGAGAGACTGCAGCATAAACCAGCATCTGCAATAAAGTAGAGAACAGGTTCAGGGCAAAGCTCCACGCGGAGGGGAAACACCAGTGCTTGCGGCAAGCTTTTGCTTTACTTAAGTTTTAAAGCAATATTTCTTTTAGATGCACGCTGTTGCCTCCGGTTCACAAGGATTACAGTGAACCATGAATACATGAATACAGCCCACCGTGCAATGTGCTGGGTTGCCAGCTAAGGAGAAGCATCACTTTTCTTTTTTCCTTTCTTTTTAATAAAAAAAAGCTTGCAGGTGACACGTATCTGCTTTCTCAGTGGTTCAGAAATACTTGAGGAGCCTTGGGGCCCCTTTTAAACTTGATTTTTTTTTTCCCATGTCAAGTTTGGATTTTAATGGAGACAACCCTAAAAGTGTCTATTGTGATGTTGTTTTGGTTGGTGGAGTGTTTATAACACGCAGAGCCGTTAGCCTGGGTTGGCCATAGATGTCTGACAGGTTTGCTAAGAGATAAGATTTCTCACTGCCAATTAAGTCTTGCTTCTGTCGTTTTCCGAAGCCACACCCTTCTCACAGCTCACCTTTCCTTCTGCCTCTCATTTTTAATTTTCACGCTTCTTCTGAAAATTTTGTGCCTGGGTACACACTTGTCTCCTGGCTTCTTTGTGGTCCGTGTGGGTCTGTGTGGTGATGACCTTCCGGTAAGCTTGCATGAGACTGTGAAATCCTCCGTGGAAGGACCAGGGGCCCAAGAGAGGACCGTGCCTCCCTCCCTTCTGTACTGGACACAGAGCCCGGCGTGGGTGGGGTGAGTGGGCTTTCAGGTTTCAGGAAACAGAAACCCTCTCAAGTTCTTCAGGTAAACCCTGTTTATCGCAAGGATTCATGTTGTGATCAAGAAGGCAAGGGTCTCCCGGAACCCAGAAAGGGCTGCTGCTTTTGCAAGTGTTAGGAGCAGACTCTGTGTTCCAAGTGAAATGTCCTGTTTCCTTCCTCCCCAGCCTTCTTGCCTCAGCAGGGAATGTAGAAGTCATGTCTAATTCCTTCCCATCTTCTCTGCCTGGGTATTCACATCCTGCCTTGAACTGTGTTCCCCACCCGATCTCCCTGCCTCTACTCCCCTCCCCCCACCACCTTGGTTCATTCCCCACACGTCATCCAAAGTGCTTTTCTGAGCGTCTACATCTCTGGCCATCTACACCGTGGCTCCCAGCTCACCAGCCCAGTCCCCATCTCTGCAGACCATCCACCTCCCCAAGGTCCTCCTGCGTCTGCCCCAGTCGCAGCCTCCTGCCCAGAGGACCCTTCTCCTTCTCTCTGCTGGCTGTGTCCTGCGCATCCAGCTGCCCTTCCAAGGGGCCAGCCCATCCACTCACCCCGCTGTGCTCCCCTCACACCCTCAATTTCAGACCCCTTGTGTTGCCATCATAGAACTTTCTGAAACTCAAAAGTAATTCTTCATGGTCTTGCCTGTTTCCTCCCTCCTCCTCTCCTGAAGGGCAAGGATTCATTTCCATTTCTTCACTGCTCTGTCTTCAGCACCCAGCATTAAGCCTGAAACACGCATGTCGGCGCATGCTCAGTTGCTCCTGAAACACGCATGTCGGCGCATGCTCAGTTGCTCCTGAAACACGTTGGCGCATGCTCAGTTGCTCCTGAAACATGCATGTCGGCGCATGCTCAGTTGCTCCTGAAACATGCATGTCGGCGCATGCTCAGTTGCTCCTGAAACATGCATGTTGGCGCATGCTCAGTTGCTCCTGAAACATGCATGTTGGCGCATGCTCAGTTGCTCCTGAAACATGCATGTTGGCGCATGCTCAGTTGCTCCTGAAACATGCATGTTGGCGCATGCTCAGTTGCTCCTGAAACATGCATGTTGGCGCATGCTCAGTTGCTCCTGAAACATGCATGTTGGCGCATGCTCAGTTGCTCCTGAAACATGCATGTTGGCGCATGCTCAGTTGCTCCTGAAACATGCATGTTGGCGCATGCTCAGTTGCTCCTGAAACATGCATGTTGGCGCATGCTCAGTTGCTCCTGAAACATGCATGTTGGCGCATGCTCAGTTGCTCCTGAAACATGCATGTTGGCGCATGCTCAGTTGCTCCTGAAACATGCATGTTGGCGCATGCTCAGTTGCTCCTGAAACATGCATGTTGGCGCATGCTCAGTTGCTCCTGAAACATGCATGTTGGCGCATGCTCAGTTGCTCCTGAAACATGCATGTTGGCGCATGCTCAGTTGCTCCTGAAACATGCATGTTGGCGCATGCTCAGTTGCTCCTGAAACATGCATGTTGGCGCATGCTCAGTTGCTCCTGAAACATGCATGTTGGCGCATGCTCAGTTGCTCCTGAAACATGCATGTTGGCGCATGCTCAGTTGCTCCTGAAACATGCATGTTGGCGCATGCTCAGTTGCTCCTGAAACACGCATGTCGGCGCATGCTCAGTTGCTTCAGGCGTGTCCGACTCTGGCAGCCCCATGGACTGTAGCCCTCCCGGCTCCTCTGTGCATGCCCTCCTCCAGGGGATCGTCTCGACCCAGAGATCGAACCCGAGTCTCTCGTGTCTCCTGCATTGGCAAGCGGATTCTTTACCACTAGCGCCACCTGGGAAGCCTCAGGCCTGACCCATGGTTGGGGGAGGGGTCCTCAAATAATATTCATTGAATTAAAAAAAAAAGAGCAACCTCAATTGTTGCTTGCTATGTTTCAGGCCCAGATTTTCTATTTGATCCACTCAATAACCCCGTCACGTCAGCATTGGGATCATGAATATTTAAGAGGAAAAGAAACCAAATCAGAATGAAGTGAAATCATCCACCTGAGGTCATCCTTTTAGGAATACCAGGCTCGAAGGCAGGCGTTCTGGCTCCGAGTCCTGCCTCTCAGCCCCACACCTGCTCAGTGAGGGTCCTCTCACAGGACTGTTGAGGGGCATGAGTGGTAATGACTACAGAGCAGTTTGAAAATACACAGAGACGTAACAAGGGACATGACCTGCGATGCGCTCGGGGTCATGGGAGGGAAATAGGGACGGAGGAGCAGAGCAGGTTTCAGCCAGCGTCTGCCCTGTGGCCGCGATGTCACGTTCGGTCCCTTGGCTCGCATGTGCTGCAAGCTGGATTAGCTCAGCTTCAGAACAGCAGCAGGAGGACGTGGGGACCAGCATCCGGACCTTTTAGAGAAGAATGGGGCCCGGGGGGTGCATCAAAGGCGGATGGGACTTGGCTCCATCCTGAATGGAGCGTGTTTGCACGGACATACCTCTTTCTCATCCCTGTGTTTTCTGTTTCCAATTTGTTCAAATGACAAGGAGCCCGAAACCAGCCCGGTCTGCGGCCAGGGAGCACTGAGTGGCGAGAAGTTTTCCCGTTTCGCTGGAAACAGGCCAGTTTTCCAGATGCTAATTCAGAAGGACGCTTTGAAAAGCCAAGCTTGGGGCTCCCGTACGTGCCTTGTTTTTAGGGAGAGGGACGGCAAACATATTGATGTACCCGTTTGAAGGGTATATATAAGCCTATCTATGTTAAGTCTCAGGTCAGAGTCTTGGGGCTAAACTTACAGCTGAGTCAACATGAAGATGTCTCCACTTTAATATTTAATCAGATGACTCGGGAAGGGAAGGCACTAGGCAGTCACGCCACGCGCGGTGGGCTGTGGCGAAAGGGAGGTATTAACACAAGGCCGTTCTTCCTGCGGGCCTGGACATGGGGAGGGCTGGCCGTTCCCACGTGAGCCGGAGGAGGTTGCTATGGTTTCAATCGGTGGACTTCTCCAGGTTATGAAAGGCAGGCCCTTTCTTTCCTATTGGAGATAAGTGCCCTGAGCGTGTGTAGAGGTTCTTTCAAGCAGAGCTGGAAGTCAGGGCTGGTTGGGAAAATATGCCTCATTTGATGGTTTTCTGTGTGATGACCTGCCATCAGGCCCTCCCTGCCCATCACCTCTCTCCTTAGTGGGGCGTTATGCAGCTTGGAGTCAGGGATACGGGCTCTGCTTAAGCTCCCTTCAGGTTCTGCCCCTTTCTGGCTGCGGGACCCCGACATAGTGAGTGACACCCTGTGGAATGGCTGGAATTGCCTAACTCAGCGGTCCTCAACATTGCTTGGCACCAGGGACCGGTTTCGTGGAGGACAAATTTTTTCAAGGAAATGGCAGGGGATGGTGGTTGGGAGATTTCAGAATGATTCAGTCTCACTTCATTGGTTGTGTGCTTTATTTCTATTATGATTACCCTGTGATAGATGATGAAGTAATTGTCTGACTCACCCTAATGCACAAGCAGCGGGAGCCCTGAGTTTGTGTTCCTGCAACTAGATGGCCCCATGTGGGCCCGATGGGAGGCAGTGACACCCAGAGTGTGTTGCGTATGTCCATTCACCTCCTGCTGAGCAGCCCGGCGTGGGGGGTTGGGGACCCCGGCCTAGCTCACAGGGAGCCTCGAAGACCAGCTGCTGTGGCGTCTCTGATGCCCTTGGCCCAGCCCTGGGCCTCTTTGGCACCAGCAGTGGTGGCCATCCGTGCCATTACCGCTTTCCTCACTTCCTCCCCTGGTTTGCTACTAACGTGTTCTGAGACCTGGGAAAGTCACTTTGGGACCAGTGACCTTGTTGGCTAAGCAAGAGGGCGTTGGTCCTGTAAACCCTACAGGAGCCGGACGGGGAGGCAGGTCTTGGCAGGTGCCAAGGACACAAAGCCTGATGGAACCAACAGCTCGCTTCTGTGGGGACCAGCCTGTGTCCTGTGTCCTGGAGAGCCAGGCCCTTGCTCGCTCATGCTTTTAGGTTGGACTGTTGCTTGTGTTGGGCTTGGAGGGAGAGAGACAGCACCCACGTGATCGCCTTGTCTGTGCTGCCGCCATGGTGGGGCCACCCTTGCCACTTCTTAGATCCCGGCCTTCAACACTCGGGTTTGGTCAGTGAGTCTGGATCCTCCTCCAGGGTCCATGGCAACAAGGGACGGGCTTCACCTTGTTATCCACAAGGATATTTGGAAAGGCCAGACAATTCCAAAATCGCTCCCTTTGGAAAGTCACGGCCAACACCTTGGTGATGCATCTCCAGACTCCTTCTAAGCACACAGATCGGCAGAACCTGGTGGTCTAGTCACCCAGCCCCCACAGCCCCTGGAGCAGACACCATGGTTCTGAACCAAAGTGAGTTTGCCCCACAAGAGACACTTCATCTTGTCTGGAGACAACGTTGGTTGTCACAACTGGGCTGGAGGGAATGTTACTGGCACCTGGCGGGTGGAGGCCAGGGAGGCTTCTCAGGTGGGCCCCACACACAGAATGCTCTGGCCGGAATGTCCCCATTGCTAAGTCTCAGACGGTAAAAAATCTGCCTGCGATGCGGGAGACCTGGGTTCGATCTCTGGGTCGGGAAGATCCTCTGGAGGAGGGCATGGCAACCCACTCCAATATTCTTGCCTGGAGAATCCCATGGACAGAGGAGTCTGGCGGGCTACAGTCCATGAGGTCGCACAGAGTCAGACACGACAGAGTGACTAAAGGCACGCATGCACACAGTGGCGAAAGCCTGTCTCAGCTCCCCTGCTGTCCCCTCGTGAGCCTCTGGGTCCTGCCTGGAGCATGCCCCTCCAAGTCCCTCGAAGGCAGGGGCTGCCTCTGATTGGTCCTGGGTGTGCACTGGTGGAAGGGAGGAGGAAGGTGTGCATCTTGGGACACTCTCCTTCTCTGGTCAGGACCGGGGTGGCTCCGCTGCGGGCAAATGAGTGAAGACTTGATGCTGTGGTCCTTCTGCTCAGAGCTTGCAGGCTCCTCCATTGTGCGGGCCGCCAGGGGCACCCTACATGGCTACCTCCGCCACTCCAGCTGTATGGCCTGGATGCCGGGCCACACGTGGCCCTGATCTCACTCACTCCTCACAAGAGCCCTTTTTAAGGCAGAGGTCCCCCACCCTTCTGGCACCAGGGACCGATTTCATGGAAGACCATTTTTCCATAGACCAGGGCAGGGTTGGGGGGAGGGGATGGTTTTCCGAACATTCACATGCATTACCTTTACTGTGCATTTTATTTCTAACCTAAGGCCACCGCTGATCCCACAGGAAGCACTGGTCTGTGGCACAGAGGCTGGGGACTCCTGCTCTAAGGAACGAATGGACCCCGATTATCCCCGTTCCCTGAGTCGAGAAATGGGCTCTGGAGCTCAGAGCCCTTCTCACGCAGCACAGTGGTGTCAGCACACTAGGTGGGCGCGGAACATCGCACTGGGGCCACTTACGGCTCCTGGGCCCCTGGTAAGGCCAAGGCTGGACTCGTGCTGCCCTGGATCCGTTTACTGTTTGTCTTGGGGTGAAAACGGGGGCCCAGGACCCATTCTGTCACCTGGTGGCAGTCATAGGAGTATCCGCTGTAACATGCACTTGACTTTTGTCAAGACTGCAGCAAGGACACTGCACACTAGCTGAGTGTCTGCAGGTCACATTGTTTCCACCTGCCAGGTAGGGGCCAATCTGCATGCCAGCCAGGTGGCCTGGCCTCCCAGGTGGCCAGGGTGGAAGTTGGCAGAGCCAGACTCCCCATCTTGAGCCTGGAGCTGCTCTGTCTTGCGCTGCGTGCAGAAGCTGAAGGGGCCTGCTCGGAAGAGTGTCTGCTCTTCCTCCAGGCCTGGGCCAGCTCATTGGTCTTGCTGGCAGAGGAAGGCCTGGAGCCTCGGCTAAACGTGTCCAGCCTGGGCAAAGCCTGGCTCTGATGCTTCACGTTCACCTCCTGGGCGAGGGGAAGGGTGGCCCACCTCTCCTCTTGAATCTGAGGACAGTGAGGAGCAGGGAGCCCCCTTGCTTCCTCCAGGCCCCTCGGGGCTATGCTCACAGGCCTGGACTCTGGACAAACTAGGACAGACACGAAGCTGCTGGGCCTGAGCTCCCCCTAGGCCACCCATCCAGCAGGGACAGAGTGAGGGAGCCAGCCATCTCCTTAGCTAATGGGTGGGAACTCTGGCTCTTTGGAGGCCAGGAATGAAGGCTTCATCCCAGGCCTCTGCTTTTACAGGGCTGTTTCCTAATTGTGGGGACCTTCCTGGTCACAGCTTTTACCCTCCTCATTCAGCTCTCAGGCAGGGGTTCTCTCCCACTTAACTTCCAAATCAACACCTCTCCTCTCTCCCTGAAGTTCTGTCAGGAGGTGTTGATGGGTGCTGAGCATCACACAGGGACCCAGAGCCCTCCAGAGGGGAGGAGCTGCTTCCTGCAGGCCCCCTCCGCCTGCCTCTGGGCCCCTGTCTCTGCCCTGGTTTCATTTGCAGCTGCACTTCCAGGAGGTGACGTGTGTCAGTTGCATCTGCGCCTCATTGCAGGATGGATGTCCTGCTGTTCCCTGCAGCTCGGAGAGGGAACACTGGCTTTGAATTTTGTCATCAGGACCACTGAAATTCCAGTCCTCTAGTCCTATCCTGAGAGCGGACTGTAATGAGTTCAGCAGAAGCGTGTGTAGCAGGGATGAAACGTAATTGCCTGCGATTTCACACCCACGCTCCCCGTGTTCCCACAGAATTCCGAGCTACAGGGCCGCCGAGCTCAGGGCTGCAATTTCATCACGACAGAGTCAGCGGCTCCTCAGATAGTCGAGCCNGTGTGTAGCAGGGATGAAACGTAATTGCCTGCGATTTCACACCCACGCTCCCCGTGTTCCCACAGAATTCCGAGCTACAGGGCCGCCGAGCTCAGGGCTGCAATTTCATCACGACAGAGTCAGCGGCTCCTCAGATAGTCGAGCCTCGCAGATGTTGGAGTGCAGTGTGTGCTGGATTTCATCATGGTATCATGAGCAGAAGCAGGCAAGCTGCCATTAAGATTAATTAGAGGGTGAGGGCCCACACTTTGGAACCAGCAACAGGCTAGGAATGATACTCCTAGTGTACTTTCAAAGATGCTTCCAGAACGTCCCCCATTTTTTTTCAGCCATTCTGATATCCTTCACTGCACACGTTGACTCACTTTTTTGTCCACTCTGAATGCCCCTGTGAGAGAAGCTAGGGTGAAAACCAGCACATCGTGCCAGCATCCTAAATCTCCTGCTGAGGGCTGGTTTTGAGTTTATTTACACCAAGGGGCTTAAGGGATGAATGCATTTTCTACTTGGTCTTTGTAGGGCCAGTAGATACTATCCTTGGAAATTGTGTTGCCTGTTTTGGGAAAATCTCTGTGTTTTCCTCAAAGCTTAATCGGTAAGTAATCTGCCTGCAATGCAGAGAGCTGGGTTCAATTCTTGGGTCAGGAAGACCTCCTGGAGAAGGAAATGGCAATCCAGTCCAATATTCTTTCCAGGGAAATCCCATGGACAGAGGAGCCTGGTGGGCTATAGTCCATGGGGTCGCAAGAGTCAGACATGACTCAGCAACTAAACCACCACCACTGGGCCATATACGGGGGCTTCCCTGGTGGCTTAGATGATAAAGAATCTGCCTGCAGTGCAGGAGACCCGGGTTCGATCCCTGGGTCAGAAAGATCCCCTGGAGGATGAAATGACAACCCACTCCAGTATTCTTGCCTGGAGAATCCCATGGACAGGAGCCTGGCAAGCTAAGTCCATGGGGTCACACACGCACACGCACACACACACACACAGATATGTTGTGCTGTGCTGTGCTTAGTTGCTCAGTCGTGTCTGACTCTCTGCGACCCCATGGACTGTAGCCCGCCAGGCTCCTCTGTCCATGGGATTCTCCAGGCAAGAATACGGGAATGGGTTGCCATTTCCTTCTCCAGGGGATCTTCGTGGCCCAGGGGTTGGATGCAGGTCTCCCACACTGCAGGAGGATTCTTAACCATCTGAACCACCAGGGAAGTCCATATATGTATACACACACACACACACACACACACACACATATATAGGAGTTTAATCACTAAGCTGTGTCCAACTCATTGCAACCTCATGGAAAGTAGTCCTCCAGGCGCCTCTGTCCATGGGATTTCCCAGGCAAAATATATGAATATATATTACCATATTATCTTCTTAAGTGATTGGAAAGAAAGATCTTTAGTGACGGTGAGAATTATGTGAAGGTCATGTGTCAGTCCCATAAATAAAGCTTGAGTGGAAGGCAGCCAGGCCCATCGTTTCCTGTTGCCCCTGGCTGCTTCTGGCTGCCAGGGGCTGAGGAGCAGTTGTGATGGAGACCATATACTCTGCAAAGTCTATGACATTTGCTCTCTGCGCAAGCGTTTGCTGTGCTCTGGTGTGGAAGAGCAGGTGTGGAAATGGGGATGACTTTGGGTCCGCTAAACTGGTATCTTGGAGAAGGCAATGGCACCCCGCTCCAGTACTCTTGCCTGGGAAATCCCATGGGTGGAGGAGCCTGGTGGGCTGCAGTCCATGGGGTCGTGAAGAGTCGGACGCGACTGAGCGACTTCACTTTCACTTTTCACTTTCACGCATTGGAGAAGGAAATGGCAACCCACTCCAGTGTTCTTGCCTGGAGAATCCCAGGAACGGGGGAGCCTGGTAGGCTGCCGTCTTATGGGGTCGCACAGAATCAGACACAACTGAAGCGACTTAGCAGCAGCAGCAAACTGGTATCTCTCTTGCAGTGAAGAGAGCTGTATTTCAAGTGAGGTCCATGAGGTCACTCTGGCTTGAGACCTTTACCCTCTAGGGGCACTAACAGCCAGGCTGTTGTGAGTCAGGACCAGATCCATAGCCAGGTTTCCTCTCAGAGAGGGGACCACGTGACTCCGTTCATTAAGGTGAAGTTATGGGGCCTCCAACTCTGTGCTGAGAGTGCTGGCGGCTTATTATTTGCCATTAATCACCATGCTGTGAACATTCAGCAAAGTGAAAAATAGTTTGCCAATGAAGTAAAGTGGAAAATTAATTTCGGTTTTCCTTCCGTTGCAAGTCAAGGCAGAAATTGAAAATGAAAGCTCTAATCACTGGTGGGTTTTCATCTCAGGCAGAGTCTTACCCACTTAAGGAAGGAGGGGGCAGTTATTTTATTCTGAAGGTAATTCTTACTGGCCCTGAGTACCTCACTGAGTACTGTCCAGTGAGAAGGGGAAACACTTTCTTACATGTGGCTTTGCTCAAAGAATGAGCTTAAGATTATTGGGGGAAGCATGTGGCATGGTTATGGTGAAATATGACATCTGTTGTTAAGAGCAAATACTATAAGATAAACGTGTGCCACCGCCAGACAACCTGACATCATAGAAGCTGTTGTTGTGATGGGAAAATCCAGAAGAACGTGCAGCGCTCTCAGGCATCTAATTTCACACCGTTGTCCACTAGAGGAAATCCAGTGTATGTTTTCTCTGAAACTGATGAGGGTCTAATTTCAGTAGAACTCTCACCAAATATTTTGTGCATGACCAGAAACTGCTCATAAACTCCAAGAAAAATATTCCTGACTGACTTACTCAAGGAAACCAACTCTAGATTAAGCTGCTGTACAAAGTGTCCTGATCTTGCCAGTTGGCATCATACGAGAACAAGGTAAGATGGGGGTGGTGGTTAGTCAGTGGGTTGGTTGGTTTTTCAAGCCGTCGGGCTGCTGCTTTGGTACAGCAGAGATGACCCAGCTTCTCTGATGCCCATCATCTGACCAATGCCACCAGCACCGACTTAGCTGTGACAGGTGCAAGAAGCTCTGCCAGGCTCTGGGGCAGAGGAAGGAAGAAGCTCAGGGAGGGTGAGAGCAGTGGGCTGCTCTTCCTTTGGCTGCCTTGCTTCAGTCCTGCTCCCGGTGGCAGCTCTGAACAGACGCTGAAAGGTGCCTGATGCAAACACGGGACTTTCCCTCGGAGGCTGGGAAGTGACAGACGCCAGAGGAGGCCATTGACAGAGGGGGTGTTAACCGAACATACAGAAGTTCGGCCATGTGGGACCCATGGTGTAGGGACAAATCCTGCCGGGGATTCTGCCACTGAAGCGTGGGTGCTCATAGTAATGGGGCAGGAGGTGCTGGGGACATCTTCAGTGCTTGCTCTAAAAATTCAAGAAAGGGAAGAATCAGGAGTGATTTCCAAAACGTTTAACAACGGTAGGGCGCAGGCACTGACCTGGGTATGATGAATAAATGTGGCTGGAGACAGCGGTTCAGGCATGCCACAGAATACTGGTCAAATATCAGTGGCAAATATTATTTGTAGAAAATTTTCTAAATATGTATGTGTGTGTTAGTCAGTCGTGTCTGGCTCTCTGTGACCCTGTGGACTATAGCCCACCAAAGTTCTCTGCCCATGGGGTTCTCTGTCCATGGGGTTCTCTGCCCATGGGGCAAGAATACAGGAGTGGATTGCCACGCTAAATAAATTACTAAACAAAAGTATTTCTGGCTCAAAGGGATCAATTTTGATTATGCAGAAAATCTGCTTTTACAGAGGGCAAGGTTTCTTCATCATCCCAGTGGTGAGATGATTGCAATTTAGGGTCTCCAAAGGCATGTGGCCGTCACTCCCCCCAGGCAGCCTGATGTAGTTCATCCAGTCTTCGTCCCACAGCTACCAGATGTGGGCCTTGCACTGGGTCCTGGGAATACAACGCGCACAGCTCAGCCCTGGGAGCCCAGCTCACAGGGGTTAGAAGACAGATGAACAGAAGAAGACCTATCTGTGTGGGCGTGCCGTGATAGAGGGAAATATGGGGCTTGCCAAGGGACATGGAGCGGGGGCCCAGCTTGGATGGGGAGGGTGCTCAGAGAAGACCTCTTGAGGATACTCAGAGGGGCTTGAGGTGCAGTGGCCAGCGCTGGCCAGGCAGAGGAAGGAGGGGAGAGAGCAGAGACAGAAGATGCCCCTGGTCAGGGGATCCGGACTGGAGGATCTCAAAGCCCTTTAGGGGAGGATGAGGTGAAACTGGCCAGATGGGTGAGGATCGGATTGCAAGGAGTCTTACGCATCCTGCCTCAGAGTTTGAATTTCATCCTGAAGACAATGAGGAATCACTGAAGGGTTTTTAAGATGGAGGGGAGGGTTTGATGAGGTTCAAGTTTCTGTTTAGAAAGGTTCTTCTGGCAATGAGATTAGAGACAGGAGACAAGTAATGAAGCTGGTAAAATGATCCTGGCATGAGGAGGTGGTAGCCGGAGCTGGGGTATTAGCAGTTGGAATTAATAAAAGTGGATTTGATCTGGGGCAGGGTGAGAGAAGAAGGCTGGGAAGATACAGCCCCACCACCCAGACAAAGAAAGACGTGCTCTTGACTGTGAGGCTGTGAGAGTCTAATGGAGGAGGAGACCTGTTAGAAGGATTGCTGGCTGGGGAAGTGGTGGGCTCTGACCCAATAATGTCATCCCCAAAGGAGAACTTGGAAGGAGGAGTCAGGGGGGCTTGTGGGGAGAATGTCTCCTCTTTTCATAGCTTTTTCTTCTCTGATGGTAAAAGTGATACTGGTCTGATGTAGGAAACTTGAAAGGGGCCAAAAAAAAAAAAAAAAGGGTGGGGGGAAGAGGGAGAAGAGGCTGCCCATTCATACTACACTGTAGTGAAAAGGAGCTAATTGGAACTATTAATACATGTGTTAACCCGAATGGGTCTCAATTACAATGAGCAAAAAAGCAAATCCTAGCAGAGTGGGAACAGTATTATACTATTTAT
This sequence comes from Oreotragus oreotragus, assembly GCA_006410675.1. Classification (NCBI taxonomy): domain Eukaryota; kingdom Metazoa; phylum Chordata; class Mammalia; order Artiodactyla; family Bovidae; genus Oreotragus; species Oreotragus oreotragus. The sequence continues at coordinate 97,143 of SJYX01015731.1, forward strand.
CAAAGTTTGACAGCGTGCGGAGCAGTATCATATATTGCTAAAGGAATCATCCTTTTGTATAAACATAGATCGTGGGAAAGATAAACACCAAATTCAAGGCAGTGCTTACCTGAGGGAGGGGGGTGGAAATATTACCAGCTGTTTTGGTAATATTTATTTTTGAGCTGAGTGGTGAGTTTCCCTTGGTGCAGTTGGCTATTCATGATAACCTCTGTCTGCCTTAAATATGCTATGATCTTTTTCATAAGTGCTCCCTTTATCTGGCTGTGTTGAGTCTTGGTTGCGGCATGCGGATCTTCATTTCAGCAAAAGAACCGCGGGCTCAGTAGTCATGCTGCATGTGTGCCATGTAGGATCTCAGTTCCCCAACCCAGGGCTGAACCCGCATCCTGTTCATTGCAGGGTGGACTCTCAGCCACTGGGCCACCAGGGGAGTCCCTCTCATGATTTTTAAGTCACAAAAACCCCTCGCCTGAGACCAAGTTATTAATTTATTTCCTAGGAATGACCCTTCTCCCTTATGCAGAGCCTTCACAGCGATAGCTGGGCCTTACAGCCCTACCCACCCCTCTCAAAGTCAGGGGTTTTAGCTTGTAAACAAGTCCCTTGTCTGGCGTCACACTTGGGGTGCAGAGACGTGACCCAGGGTTTGGCCATCTTGGCTTTTGTGAGCCCTCTCCCATGCCCTTCTTTTCAGAGATCACAAAACAGGTTGAAGAGAGTGTCTGAGTTGCCATTATTGATTAAGAACCCCAAATCCATGATTGGACTCACTGGAAATAAACCTGAAGCCCACCTTAGCCCTAAAGGGTTATTTGTTCTCACCCAGAAACCTACAGCAAACAAGACTTTGCTGGTGGGGTGTACTCAGCTGGAGTGTTCCACACACTGGCTTAAAAATTGAATTTCATTTCCAGAACCAGGATGAAATGAAATAATTTCACATAGTGTACATTTATTGAAATTATATCAAAATAAGCAATGAAAGAAAATTTCTCTGGGTAATATAATTTCAAGGATCATTTCCTGAGTTTGCAGCTGGAAAAGCATCTAGGTTTGATAAGCGTGTGGAGAAAAGAGTCCATGCTCTGCTTTGAGCATGAAAGGAGATGCTGTCCCTTTGGTTCACTTTGCTGGGCCCACCCAGTGTTATTTCTTCCTGTCCCTGCTTCTTATATTTTCTTCCCTCTTCAGGACCTGCTGTTGCTATTTCCAGTCTTCCGTATCACAGGTCAGGTATCATTTCTTCACCATGATAGAGGACCCAGAATTATTATGGGACCCAGCATTCAACTAATGGACATTTTATCCCAGGGATTGCCTTGACTTGGCTAAGTGCCAGGCGACCAGCTGCTTTCCTTCGTACCAGTGAGCAAAGATAGGTTTATGATCTGAGGCAGGCAGAGCCAGACCTTTTCCACCAATTTTGGCTTACCTGAGGAGGACTCGCTTCACCAGCTCACAGGCATTGGCCAAAATGGTATAATTTCACAGAAGTCTGATGGCAGGTTAAAATGTGAAATTGACTCTGGCATAGACAGAGTGATATCTTTGTGGCGTGTCATCATTTCCGTAAGCACGAGCACCGCCTGAAGCGAGCCGGCAGTTCGTGGACAGAGGGACCTCAGGATGCCTCCTTCTGTTGGCCTTTCTGTGTGAAGCTGATCTCACTTCTGACCCGAGTGTGGATTTGAAGGGTCTTAGCTTATTTTAAACAGTGAATGATGAGCCACGTAAGCCGGTGTGTCAGCCTCTCCCAGCTCCTTCGCTTTTTTGGAGCTGCTGTATTTCACATTTTTATTTGCCGCTGCCCGCTCCCTCTCCCCCAAAGCCCAATCCACTCACACCGTAAGCATTCAAGGTTAACTCAGAGTCAAGTTGTGAATTAGTAAGAAATGAACTGCGACGCGCCAGCTGGGACCAGCTCGCTCATCACCACAATCTGCCTTATTTGATTTCCTGGTGTTAAGGTGGTGTCCCACCCATCATTTACAGATGACACATCTCAGGAGATGTGCTTCTTCTGTGTGGACCACATCAGATTGTCTTCCCTGACTGAAAGGGATGTTCTGGGGAGAGTTTCCGGTGCTTTAAAAGGTTGCCGAGGAAGGTGAGTGCTGAATTAAAGCCGGCAGTTAGTGTTTCTGCAGATCCCAGGTTATCCTCTGCATCAGGTAGTCAGCCGTCCCTTCGGCGTTTGTTTCCAGCACTGTCTTGATGCTGGCTTGGTCGTGCTGCATGCTTTGCTGAAGGCATAATCAGCAGGAGTGGTCATTTCAAATAAAGGTGTCTTTGACTTTCATACACCTTTTCGGAGACAAAGAGGGAAACAAAAGAAGTTTAAAAACTACCAAGTAAAAGTATAAAATGTGTTGTGAGGCTGCTGCAGTTTCTGCAGAAAACTAGTAGCACAGGGCGGGGCTGGGAGCAAATCTATTACCGTGATAGTAAACTGAACTGTAATGATTTGTCAGTTTCTGAGTGATTAGTGTGTATCTGGCCATATCTTTAGTGGATTTTTATTACTACATTTAATGAGGTATTGTACACACGCAGCAAAGCCTGCTAAGTGTGCAGCTTGGTGCACTTTTTACAGTGTATACACTCCTATAACCTCCTCCCGAATCAAGATAGAACATGTCTAGCAAATCGGAAGGTGCCGTCCTGTCTTCTCGCATCCATCACCACCACCTTCCCCTGCCTCACCAGGTGAGGTAACCGCACTCCTGGCTTCTACTGTGTACATGACTTTTGCCCGTTGAACTCGATGGAAATGGACTCATGCAACCTGGTTCGCTGGTATCTGACTGCTTTTGCTTTGCATTGTGTCTGAGATTTCCTCTGTGTCCTAGTGTGTTTCGTTACCCTAATGTTCTTTTCATAACTACATAGTGTTCCATTGTATGAACATACCACCATTGATTTATCTGTTCTACTGCTGGTGGACATTTGGGTTACTTACAGCAGGGGTCCCTAACCTCTGGGATCTAATGCTGGATGATCTGAGGTGGAGCTGATACAATAATAATAAAGTGTACAATAAATGTAATGTGAATGAATCATCCTAAAACCATCCCCATACCCACCCAGTACATGGAAATATTGTCTTCCCTGAAAACAGTGCCAAAAAGGTTGAGGACTCCTGATTTATAGTGTTTGGGTGTTGAAAAAATCTACGACAAATACCCTTGCGTGTGGACATGTTCATCCGTTTCCCTTGGATATATACCTAGAAACGGAACAACTGCATGATAGGGTAGACATAGGGTTTTTAAGGTTTGTGGTAAGGCCCAACAGTGTTCCAAAGTGGCTGTATCAGCAGACTCATACCCTGGCAGTGTCTTCACCTCCTCTAAAATGTGGTACTGCCAAACAGACACATTTTTTGTTTTTCAGCAATGTTTTCTTAATTTAGCTATTCTGATGACTACTGGTGTTGAGGACCAATTTGTATGCTTATTGGACAGTTAATATCCTCTTATGCAGTGTCTTTTCAAGTCAAAAACTTGTAAAATCGTGTTTTCTGTCTTTTCCTTATTGATTTGTTGGAATTCAATATATATTGAGGACAAATATATATGTATTGTGGGGTTTCCCAGAGGTTCTAATGGTAAAGAACCTGCCTGCCAATGCAGGAAACATAAGAGACATGGGTTCGATCCCTGGGTCAGGAAGATCCCCTGGAGGAGGGCATGGCAACCCACTCCAGTATTCTTGCCTGGAGAATCCCATGGACAGAGGAGCCTGGTGGGCTACAGTCCATAGCGTCACAAAGAGCTGGACATGACTGATGTGACTTAGCCTGCACAGATATGCATTATGGATATCAGTTCTCAGTCTGGGGCTTTTTCATTTTCTTAATGGTGCCTTTTGGTGAATTGTTTTTTTTTTGTGAAGTCCGACTTACCTATATTCTCTTTCTAAAAGCAGAGCTTGTTTGTATGCTTTTTAAGAAAATTATGCCTGTTCCAAACTCATGAAGCTATTCTCCTGCATCTGTTTCTCAAAGCATTATAGTTTGACATCTCTTTTAGATCTATGATTTATCTGGAATTGATTTGTGTTTACAGTGTGAGGCAGTCATGAAAGTTTGTTTGTTTTTCTCCTTAACCTGATGTCCATTTGGCCAGAACCACTTTTTGGAAATATTTTCTCTCCCTACAGCATTGCAGTACTGTGCTGGCTGTTTAAGTATACTCTGTCATGTAATTCTCGTAGTAACCCTAAGCCATAGGTGCTGATTCTATCCCTGTCATGCAGGTGGGAAAGCGGAGGCTCAGAGGGATTAAATGATGCATCCTGGCCATGCAGCAAGAGTAAGGTTAGGGCTTCACCTTCTTTCTTTCCTAAGGCATGCTACGTCTTCCTTTCGTTTCACACGGGGTAGATGGTCTGACCAGGTGGGAAGGAAAGACCAAATAATCAGATTACAAGCTAGTGGAGATTGCATCACAGCTCGGGTATGTGTCCTTTAAAGCCAGCATCTCTAGCAGGGCTCAGCCCATCCCCAGGTCAAAGCAGGCTTTGACGAGTGCACAGTGTGAGAACCAGCCTTCTCTGGATTCAGCAGCTGGTGAAGGTGTAGCCAGGTCCCAGCCTTGTGGAGAGAATGCCTAGGTGGAGGACCACCTGTCTCGTCCTTTACTATTTCCCAGGAGGACTTCCTTGATTGAGCACGCACGGTTCCCTTAAGCTGGGAGCATGCCAGTCATGTTTCCTCCGATTCTGTGGTCAGATATTTTGGATCAATGTGGCGATAGCAGGGAGGAGGTCTCTATCCTGGGACTGGATTTAACAAAGACAAAGGCAGACCACATTTAGTACTACCGTCGGTACTCTGAGGCACTTGGGGGTAACCAAGGGGAACCCCTCGTCCATTCAACAAGTATTTATTGCATGTATATTACATTTATTGCCAGTTCCAGGCACTGGAAAAATGGAGACCACAAAACAGATGGAGACCCCTGCTCTCAAGGAGTTTATAATCAGAGAAAAAACTTGATATAAATGTGCTTTCAAGTTGGTGAACCTGAAAGCTTTTTCTCTTAAATATCCACTGAGCTTTAATAACTTCCCTCCCTCCTTTCATTAGTGTTGTGTCGTTTTTCGCACACACCATTCATGATTTGTTAGATTTAAACCTAAGAATGGAGAAGGCAATGGCACCCCACTCCAGTACTCTTGCCTGGAAAATCCCATGGACAGAGGAGCCTGGTAGACTGCAGTCCATGGGGTCGCTAAGAGTCAGGCACGACTGAGTGACTTTACTTTCACTTTTCACTCTCATGCATTGGAGAAGGAAATGGCAGCCCACTCCAGTGTTCTTGCCTGGAGAATCCCTGAAACAGAGGAGCCTAGTGGGCTGCCTATGGGGTCGCACAGAGTCGGACACGACTGAAGTGACTTAGCAGCAGCAGGAAACTTAAGAATTCCATTTTTTGAACAGTTAGATATGGTATTTTAATTGAGCTTCTGGCATCCGTCTGTTCAAGGTTAATACATAAAAATCCAATTGATTTTCACACGTTTATTTTGTATCATGCAACCTTGTCGTGTGTGTTCTCACTTAGTTTTAGGAACTTTCTTACAGATTTCTTGAGATGTTCTGTGTAGATGAGCATGTTGTCTGTAAATAGAATTTTATTTTTAGTCTATATGCAATCCATTTCCTTTTCTTACCTTATTGCACAGGCTAGAATTTCTAGCATTATGTTGAATAAGAACAGTGTAAGCATACATACTTGCTTTGTTACTGATTTAGAGGGAAATATTCAGTTTTTCACTAAAGTATAATGTTGGTTTTAGGATTTTTGTGGATTTTTTTACTTTAAAAAATATTTTAAAATTTTAATTAATTTTAATTGGAGGATAATTACTTTACAATATTGTGATGATTTCTGCCACACGTCACCATGAATCAGCCATAGGTGTACACATCTCCTACCCTTCTTAAACCTCCCTCCCACCTCCCTCCCCATTCCACCCCTCTAGGTTGTCACAGCACACCTGCTTTGGGTTCCCTGAATGATACTGCAAATTCCCACTGGCTATCTATTTTGCATATCATAATGTGTATGTTTCAATACTGATTTTTCTGAGAGTTTTGATCATGAATGGGTGTTGGATTTTGTCAAATTCTTTTTCTTCACTGATATGATTGTGTGTTTTTACATTTCAGCCTATTAATGTGATAGATTACATTAATTTTTGAATATTGAACTAGACATATTTCTGAAACAATCCCAGTTTGGTCATAATGTATAATATTTCTACATATCATTTAATTCTATTTATTGTTAATACTATTTTGTTAAGGAATTTTGCATCCATGTTCATGTGTGATATGGGTTTGTAATTTCCTTTGTCTGGTTTTGGCAGCAGGGTAATACCTGCTTCATAAAATAAAGTGGGAAGTGTTTTTTTTTTTTTTTCCCCTAAAATGAATTGTGTAGACTTGGATTTAATTCTTTAAATGTTCAGTAGAATTCTTGAGTGAAACCATCTGGGCCAGGAAATTTGTGGGTTGTGGAGGAGAGGCTTGACTTATGAATTCAGTTTCTTTGATAGTTAGCTATAGAGTTAGTCAAATTATATATTTCATATATTGAATTGTAGTAGTTTATATTTTCAAGAAATTGGTCCCGTTTCATCCCAGTTGTCAAATCTATATGTATAGAGTTGTTTGTAGTATTCTCTCATTATCCTTTTGATACCTGTCAAATCTGCAGTTATAACCCACCCCCCCCATTTCATTCCTGATGTTGGCAATCTTTTTTTTTTTTTTTTTTTTTTTTGAGAGAAGTTTGTCAACTTCATTGGCCTTATCAAAGCTGCAGCTCTTTGTTTCACTGACTCTATTGTTTTCCTGTGTGTGTGTTTCACTTTCACTGCTTTCTGCTTAACCTCTGTCAGTCCCTTTACGCTGCTTGCTGTGGGGTTCGTTTGCTCTTCATTTACTCGTCTCTTGAGGTAAGCGCTCAGGTTATTGATCTACAGCGTTTCCTCTTTGCTGTTGTGTGCACTCAGAACTATACTCAGCACTGTTGTAGCTATTTCCTAAATTTTGATACGTTGTGTTTTCATTTTTATCCAGTTGATTTTATTTTTTAATTCCCTCTGAGACTTCCTCTTTATCTCCTTGATTATTTGGAAGTGTGTTACTTAGTTTTCAAGTTTGGGGAGATTTTCTTGTTACTGATTTTTAGTTTGACTTCGCTATAGTCAGAGAAAATACTCATCGTTAGTTCAGTTTCTAAAGATGTGTTGATATTTGCTTTATGATGCAGGGTATGGTGTATTCAAGCCTTTGTCCGTGGCCTCCACTGTCGTTTTGGGCGGTGTTCTGTGCATGTTGGTTAGAGCTTGCCAGTCCTTGGTAGTGTGGAGTTCTTCTGTATCGTTACTGATTTTCTGTCTAGTTTTTCTATCAACAGTTGAGAGAAGAATGGGAAAATCTCCAAATATAATTTCAGATTCTATTAATCCTTTCAGTTCCATTGGCTTTTGCTTCACGTATTCTGCAGCTCTGTTGTTTGAAACATACACATTGATGATTCCTGTATCTTCATGACAGATTGACTCTTTTATCATTTTATATTGTCCATCTCTAGTGAATCTCTGTTGTTCTGAAATCTACTTCATCTAATATTAATATAACTACTTCTGCTTTCTTCCAGTTAATGTTTGTATGGTATGTCTGCTTCTAACATTTCACTTATCAACTTGCCTATATTTCTCCATTTGAACTGCATTTCTCATAGATAGCAAGCACTTAGGTCGTGCTTTCTAATCCACTTCACACAATTCTGCTTTTGAACTTGTGTATATAGACAGTTTGAATTTATTATAATTATAGACCTGCCAGGGCTTAAAGTAACCATATTATTATTTTCTGGCTTGTTTTCCCTGTTTTTCATTTCTCTGTCTTTTTCCCTGCCTTCCTTTGGCAGGAATTTCATCATGATTTAACTATACTATTTTTCAGTATAGTTTTTGTTTAGCTTTTTTAATGGTTAGTCTTAGTATCAGGTATTAGGCGTGACATTCTGGGTATCATATTATATATACATATATACACAATGTATAATAAATGTGTAATCTATGCATGTAAACTATATGTACTATGTATGTGTATAACACAAATGCAAATCTAAATACACAAAGTAAAAGAGATTCACAGAGTGGATTATAAAACATGACCTAACCATTTGCTATACACAAGAAACTCATTTTGAACAGAGCAGTATAAGCAAGTTAAAAGTAAAAGGGTGGAAATAGATATATCTTGCAAAAATTAGGCAAAGGAAAGCAGGAGTAGCCATATTATCCACATATACACACATATGTTGAGCTGGCCAAAGGTTCTTTGGGTTTTCGTTAGATGTTATGGAAAAACTCAAGTGAACCTTTTGGCCAACCTAGTTTATAGTCACAGCCTTGCTGCTGCTGCTGCTAAGTCGCTTCAGTCGTGTCTGACTCTGTGCGACCCCAGAGACGGCAGCCCACTAGGCTCCCCTGTCCCTGGGATTCTCCAGGCAAGAACACTGGAGTGGGTTGCCATTTCCTTCTCCAATGCATGAAAGTGAAAAGTGAAGGTGAAGTCGCTCAGTTGTGTCTGACTCTTCACGACCCCATGGACTGCAGCCTACCAGCCTCCTCCGTCCATGGGATTTTCCAGGCAAGAGTACTGGAGTGGGGTGCCATCGCCTTCTCCGATGCTGTCATTTTACCAGCTCCAGTATAGAGGTTTTACCTAAAATACTTCCTCTACATATATTTAGAACCACATCATTTTTGGTTCAACTATCATAATTTACAAAACAGAATTTGCAAAACCCAAAAGGATAAGGAAGTCTATTCAGTTTACCCTTATTTTGCTCACTGTATTCTTTCTGTCTTCCTGACATTCCAAGTTCTTTGTTTTATCTTTATTTTTCTGTTTAGAGAACTACTTTTAGACACCCTCTTAGGCTAAGTCTGCTGGCTACACATTCTCTTAGTTTTTTATTTTTCCATCTGAGAAAGTCTTGATTTCCCCTTCATTCCTAAATTATATTTTCACTAGGTATAGCATTCTAGGTTGAAAGTTCTTTTCTTTCAGCACTTGGAAAGCATTGTGTCACTTCCTTCTGGACTCCACGGTTTCAAGAATTCCAGTAAATGGGTTTGCCAAAGGGAGCAAAGGGGAGAGAGTTGGGTTCTGTTCAATCGCTCAGTCGTGCCGATTCTTTGCGACCCCATGGACTGCAGCACGCCAGGCTTCCCTGTCCATCACTAGTTCCTGGAACTTGCTCAAACTCATGTCCATCGAGTTGATGATGCCATCAAACCATCTCATCCTCTGTCATTCCCTTCTCCTCCTGCCTTCAATCTTTCCCAGCATCAGGGTCTTTTCCAATAAGTTAAATGCTATGAGAAATGTTTGCCTCCAAATTCCTCAGCTGTCCTGTAATAACAGTAAATGGACAGAGTTAAGCCTGAAATAGCCATAGCATACTGGTAAGAGTAGTGTCCATTTTTAAAGGACTCTTAATCACTCATCCAAAGAATCAAAGTATTTGTGTCATTCACTTGGCCAGGGATGCAGAACATGATGCTTACTTAATATAATAAAAGGCGAGGAACAAGGAATTGAGTAAGACCACAGAGACACCTTGACCAAGATGGGTTAGGACACTGGACAGCCTTGGGTGTCCTGAGACATCCAAGGCCATGGTCTGTGACACCTTCAGATGCCCACCTTGGCTTGTATATCTTGTACCCGAATAGTAGTTTATGGGAGATTTTTACTATGCTCAGTATCATCACATGTCCCAGGGTCCCTGTGCACATGGCCTGGCTCTGGGCTGGGTGTGGCGAGGTACCTGGAGATAAAGGAGGATGTTCGTGGTGCAGTCATGCCTTTTGTGGGGTGAGGGTGATTATGTATGACCTTGCCTGGACTATAAGCCCCCTTCATGCACAAGATAACAGGCACTGTATCTTTTATAATGGCTCAGCATATCTCTTCTAAAAATGACTGGTGTTTAAAAATCATTTTGCCTACATCAGGGATGGGAAAACCTCACCTAGAAACTGGCGTGAACGTCAGTCACCCTGCTGTTGAAGAGGGAGGGAAAGATACTAAAGATCATCGGATGATCAAAGGTCCTCCACCTTTGGGGCAGCCCATTGGGCAGGATCAATAGGGCCAGGCAGGGACATTACACCGTCTGGGAACAGAGTGAGTTTCAGAATCTCTCTCCCTGGCCGTGCATTATGTGATTATTCACTCACTTCACTTAAGAAAAAATCAATTCTGCTGGTGGCTGTGTAGAATTCCATCACTCTTCTGTGTATTCACTGAAGATAACCTCTCTAAAAGCGCTCCTGACAAAGGGGAGATGGCCAGTGTCACTGGTTCTGTTGACTCCAAGTGGAAAGGAAGACAAAACTCTTTTATGCGCTTTCTTGGTGGAGAAGGCATCTTGTGATATGTTTTTTCTTAAGTGAGGGGCATGTACAGAGTTACAGGTGTTATTTCAAATGATAAGCCCCCCTCCCCCAACACGCATGGGTCACAGTGAGGGGGTGTGGTGTGGAGGGGAGGATGGAGCCGGGGGAGATGATTGACAGGCTGGGGATGGGAAACCAACCCACCAGCAAGGATGGGCTTGCCTGTACCCAAGGAACCCAGCAGACTGTTTTCCTGCAACATCCAAGGCCATGGTCTGTGACACCATCAGATGCACGGTTTCCAACCTGGAAGTCTAAACGTGTCACAAAAGTTGCCAGCTAGGGCCCTGGGGTGAAGTTCACCCATAAAATTATTCAGTTGGGCTCTGAGAGTGTTATTTTACTGTTTGCTTTGAATTTGTTGACAATGTTTTTAAAATTGGAAAGTTTCACATAAAAATTCAGGCGTAGAGTTCCTCTTAAAAAAACGAGAAGGTCTGGCGACCCCAGAAGGGTGCTTCCATCAGTTGAACTGAGATGCACCCCTCCCCACCCTGCCCCAGCCCCCGCGGGAGGCTCCCTGCTTTGCCCAAGCCCCACCCGCAGGCTGCGGCCGCCCCAGCAGCATGGGTGTGCCCCGGTGTCCGGCTGGGGAGAGATGACTGCCGTGAAGCTGAGTCAGTAAGGCACTGTGCCCCGCAGGGACGCCAGGGGGACACCGTCTTCGGGAGTGTTCTCCACCGCTTTTCCTTGAGAAAGGCTTTTGCTAAAAGTAATGGCACTGCTAATGAACATTGATTTTTCTTTCCAACAGTTTACTTTCCAGAGAGCAAACGCAGAGAATTCTTAAGCATATGTGCTGATGGTGGAGAACAGAGGCACAGAGGAACGGCGTCTGTGCTGTGGCGAGCAGCACGCTGGCGCTGGTCTCAGGGCAGGGGTTGGGCAACTTCATTTAGCCTGAGAGGCAGTGGGAAGGGTCCTCTGGGCGGTCAACCTGCTTCTTTCTGTCCTGCACAAGACCTGTGCCCACAGCTGCCAGAGCCCTCATCACATCGCATGCTGTAAAACTGCCAGTTATCTCTCTCCTCTTCCAGAATAGCAGCCCTCTGAAGGCTAAGGCATCCCATGTTTATTGTAAGGCTCACTCTGCACCCTGCACAGTGCCAGGCCTGCTGTGCATTAACTCACCGCGTCCTCACTGTGACCCTCTGGGGCAGTGGTGAGGTGTCCCCATTTTTCAGATGAAAGAACCAAACCGTGGAGATGTTTATCCATCAACAGGCAAAGCTGGAAACTTTGAATATTTATGATTTTGTGGAAGGGTGTCTAAGCAGTGTAGCACTTGAGTGATTTAATTTTTGCTGCAGCCATTTTATGGAACTACATATTATACATTAGAGTGTAAATTACATATTTTTAACATTTTTAGTGCTGTACTGAGTTGTTTACACAAATCACCTGTATGTAACTTATGGGTGATTTAAGGAATGTTCAGGGCAGTTAGAGACCAAATGGTCTTTCAGGTTTTGCTTTGAGGTTCTCAACGAAATCAACACCACCCATTTGCCAGATATCAATTTTTAAATTTTGTTTCCTTTTCTTAAACAAAAGCAAGCACCGTGAACGTGTACATCTCTCTTGGGGCACGTGTGGGATTGAATCCCGTAAATGAACTTGGTGTATCACAAGACATGCACATCTTAAATATGGATAGGTATTGTCAAATTTACCTCCCCCAAACTCTCCGCCAGTTTATATTTGAGCCAATAGTGTGAGGAGAACCCACTTTTCAATACCCTAACACTGGGTTTTTAAAGGGGTGTGTGTGTGTGTTTACCAAACTAACAGAAAGATACAGTATCTCGTTGTTGATTTTTAATTGAGATGAACTTCACAGGACCAAAGGTTTACCCGTTTTGAAGTGTACAGTTCAGTGGCATTTTGTCCATTCATGATGTTTGCTTCCACCGCCTCAGTCCACTCCTGAGTCTTTTCATCCTCCCCAGAGGTAACCTGGTAGCCCTCAAGCAGGCATGTCCTCCCCTTCCTCCCCGCAGCCCCTGGCTACCACTGATCTGTCGGCATCTCTGTGGATTTACCTGTTAATGGATATTTCACATACACGGAATCATACAATATGCGTCTGTATCTGTATCTTCTTTTACTTAGCATGGTGTCATCAAGGTTCATTAATGCTGTAACAGCCATAGTACCCATCCCTCTTTGTGTCTGCGCGTTATTCCATCATATGTACGCGCGAAAGTTTCTTCGTCCATTCATCCCACGTTGGGTGTTTGGGTTGTTTCCATCTTCTGACCGGTGTGAACAGCTCTGAACTGAATGTTGTCTGCAACACCTGTCTGAGTACCTGTTTTCAGTTCTTCGGGGTTTGTGTTGTCACGTGGCGATTCTCTGCTTAACTTTCTGATGGACTCTGAGACCATTTTCCACAGCTGGTATACCATTTTACATTCCCACCGTTACTGTGAGGTAGAGTCCATTTCTCCTTATTCTCTGCTTTTCTATTTTTCCGTTTGTTTTGTGTTCTTTTAGATTTAATTATACTCGTCCTGGTGAATATGATGCTGCATTTCATTGTGGTTTTGGTTTGCATTCATTTAATGGTTTATATGTGGAGCATATTTTTTATGTGCTTGTTGGCTATTTATATGGCTTTTTTGGTGAAATGTTGGTTTGAGTTCTTTGCCCCATTTTAAAAATGAGTGGCTTGTCTTTTCATTGCTGAGTTGTAAGAGTTCCTTATATATTTTGGAGTCTATATCTTTATCTGATAAATGATTTGCAAATATTTCCTCCTGTTCTTTAGATTTCACTTACTTGATAATATCATTTGCTACACAAGATATTGCCTTATTTTATTTAAAAGTTGTTGTTTTAATTTATAGTGTCCCAGTTGCTAAAGAGCCCTACCATCTTTTCAATGTATCTTATCCTATTGTATTTACTTTTCTATGAAACCCATGTTCAGAGCATTTATTTACTTTTCTAAAGTGTTTTCTTCTAATATAAACATAAGAGTTACTTTTATGAGGTTAAAGTGTCTGCCTGGAATGCAGGAGACCAGGGTTTGATCCCTGGGTCGGGAAGATCCCCTGGAGAAGGAAATGGCAACCCACTCCAGTACTCTTGCCTGAAGNTGTTTTCTTCTAATATAAACATAAGAGTTAGTTTTATGAGGTTAAAGTGTCTGCCTGGAATGCAGGAGACCAGGGTTTGATCCCTGGGTCGGGAACATCCCCTGGAGAAGGAAATGGCAACCCACTCCAGTACTCTTGCCTGAAGAATCCCATGGAGGGAGGAGCCTGGCAGGCTACAATCCGTGGGGTCGCAAAGAGTCAGACACGACTGAGCGACTTCACTTTCCCTTTCACTAACATCTTTAATATTTTCCTCCAGTCTGTTGCTCATCTTTTAATTTGTAGGTAATAACATTTGTCATATAAAAGTTACTCATTATTTTATAGTTCAGTGGTTAATCCTCTGTGGCCTCTGGATATTTGTCTTCTTTAAGACTTCCACTGTTATGAAGAATATTATTCTATTGTTATTTTTTAATTTCACTTTTTGATGTTTACACCTTTAATCCATTTAAAATTTAGCTTTGTGTATGGCTTTAAATATGTACCACAATGTTATTAACATTACTTTATCCTCAGTTGTATTACTAATTGTATGTGCCATCCCAGTCTCTTTGATCCGAAATGTCTTCTTCACAAATTCCCAAATGTACGTGGATGTCTTACTCTCTGCGTGTGTGCTAAGTTGCTTCAGTCGTGTCTGACTCTTTGCGACGCTATGGGCTGTAGCCCGCCAGGCTCCTCTGTCCATGGGATTCTCCAGGCAAGAATCCTGGCGTGGGTTGGCATGCCCTCCTCCAGGG
>SJYX01015731.1:111512-144153 GCA_006410675.1 Oreotragus oreotragus
TCTCCTTAGGTGAGTTTATTCCTAGATATTTAATTCTTTTTGTTGCAATGGTGAATGGGATTGATTCCTTAATTTCTCTTTTTGATTTTTCATTGTTAGTATATAGAAATGCAAGTGATTTCTGTGTATTGATTTTGTATCCTGCAACTTTGCTAAATTCACTGATTAGCTCTAGTAATTTTCTGATACTATCTTAGGGTTTTCTCTGTAAAGTATCATATCATCTGCAAACAGTGAGAGTTTTGCTTCTTTTCCGATCTGGATTCCTTTTATTTCTTTTTCTTCTGTGATTGCTGTAGCTAGGACTTCCAAAACTATGTTGAACAATAGTGGTGAGAGTGGGCACCCTTGTCTTGTTCCTGATGTTAGGGGGAATGCTTTCAGTTTTTCACCATTGAGAATAATGTTTGCTGGGGGCTTATCACACATGGCCTTTTCTGTGTTGAGATAGAACCACCATATGACCCAGAAATCCCACTCGTAGGCAGATGCCCTGATGAAACCAAAATTGAAAAAGATACATGTACCCCAGTATTCACTGCAGCACTAGTTACAGTAGCTAGAACATGGAAGCAACCTAGATATCCATTGACAGATGACCGGATAAAGAAGTTGTGGTCATATACACAATGGGATATTACTCAGCCGTAAAAAGGACGGCCTTTGAGTCTGCTGTAATGAGGGAGATGAACCTAGAGCCTATTCTGTAGAGTGAAGTAACTCAAAAAGAGAAAGGTAAATGTTGTATACTGCTGCATATATATGGAATCTAGAAAGATGGTACTGAAGAGTTTATTTGCAGGACAGCAATGGAGAAACAGACATAGAGAGCAGACTTATGGACATGGGTGGAGGGGAGGAGAGGGTGAGCTGTATGGAGAGAGTAACAGGGAAACTTACATTACTGTATGTAAGATAGAGAGCCAGTGGGAATTTGCTGTGTGTCTCAGGGAACTCACACAGGGGTTCTGTATCCACCTAGAGGCGTGGGATGGGGAGGGAGGTGGGAGGGAGGTTCNGAGGAGAGGGTGAGCTGTATGGAGAGAGTAACAGGGAAACTTACATTACTGTATGTAAGATAGAGAGCCAGTGGGAATTTGCTGTGTGTCTCAGGGAACTCACACAGGGGTTCTGTATCCACCTAGAGGCGTGGGATGGGGAGGGAGGTGGGAGGGAGGTTCAAGAGGGAGGGGATGTATGTATACCTATGGATGATTCATGTTGAGGTTTGACAGAAAACAGCAAAGTTCTGTAAAGCAATTATCCTTCAGTAAAAAATAAATTTTAAAAAATTGCAAGAAAAAAAAAAAGATGATGGGAAGATGCAGTTTTGAAAGGTGTTATCACCCAATAGTAACTGTAGGATCTTAATCAAACAATCTGTAAAATAAATGTATGACCCTTATGAAACCATTGGCAATTTTAACAACTACTAAATATTTGATGATATTAAAGGATTACTGTTGACTTTTTTTTTTAACATACGATAATAGCACTGTGGTTGTGTCCAGAAAAAAAGAGTCAGTATCTTTAAGGAGGTATACAGAAATGTTTGTGAATGAAATGAAGAGATTTCTGAGAATGATTCAGAATAATAAGGGCTGATGTAGCAGATGGGGGTATGGAAGAAATATTATCCATGAATTTGAAATAAAAAAGTCAAGCAGCATGTTTAATAATTGCATGCTGGAAAAAATTTACCTTGCAAAATCCCCTGGAGAAGGAAATGGCAACCCACTCCAGTACTCTTGCCTGAAGAATCCCATGGAGGGAGGAGCCTGGCAGGCTACAATCCGTGGGGTCGCAAAGAGTCAGACACGACTGAGCGACTTCACTTTCCCTTTCACTAACATCTTTAATATTTTCCTCCAGTCTGTTGCTCATCTTTTAATTTGTAGGTAATAACATTTGTCATATAAAAGTTACTCATTATTTTATAGTTCAGTGGTTAATCCTCTGTGGCCTCTGGATATTTGTCTTCTTTAAGACTTCCACTGTTATGAAGAATATTATTCTATTGTTATTTTTTAATTTCACTTTTTGATGTTTACACCTTTAATCCATTTAAAATTTAGCTTTGTGTATGGCTTTAAATATGTACCACAATGTTATTAACATTACTTTATCCTCAGTTGTATTACTAATTGTATATGCTATCCCAGTCTCTTTGATCCGAAATGTCTTCTTCACAAATTCCCAAATGTACGTGGATGTCTTACTCTCTGCGTGTGTGCTAAGCTGCTTCAGTCGTGTCTGACTCTTTGCGACGCTATGGGCTGTAGCCCGCCAGGCTCCTCTGTCCATGGGATTCTCCAGGCAAGAATCCTGGCGTGGGTTGGCATGCCCTCCTCCAGGGCATCTTCCCAACCGGGGATCGAACCTGTCTCATACATCCCTGTGTTGGCTGGCAGGCGGGTTCTTTACCACTAGCACCATCTGGGAAGCCCGTGTCACCCTCTATTTCATCCATCTTTTCCTTCCCTGAGACCGCGCTGCTTTAATTAATACAGTATTAGAATAGCCCACTCCCGTTGTGCGTTATTAAAGTTGTCTTGGGTATTCTTATGCATTCTCTCCCTTCCATGTGCCTTTATGAATCCAACTGTCAATTTTTAGTTTATTTATTCCTAGTTTTCAGTTAAATATGGAACTTATAAACTGATTTAGGCACAATTGACTTTGCAGTTTGATTTTTTTCATCCAGAATCGTGTCACGCCTCCCCATTCACTTTGTATTTCTTTCATTTACTCCAGTATTAGGTTTATGACTTCCTAAATGTGGCTATATCCTATTTCATGGTAGATGTGTTCCTGGCTATCTGCTATATTATGATTTTCTTGTCATTGTTAATTTTTTTCTCCTGATGTTTTTTTTAATTGATTAGTTCCCCTCTTTATGAAAGTTATTGATTCTCAGAAATTGCTTCTGATTGTGGTTAATCACTCAGCTCTCCCAGCAGTCTTAAAAGTTTTCAGCTGAAATCCTTGGGTTTTTAGGCAGAGAGTCATGATCTGAAATGATCAGTGTCGTCTCTTCCATTTCAACTTTGCGCCTCTTCCTTCTTTATCTTCCCCTGTCAGCAGCACCCCTGTGACCTTGGAAATCTGTGCTTTTCCCCCTAGTTTGAAAGTTGCATTATTTGTCATTTTGTGTTTTGTCATAGTCAGTCTCATAATTTGCATGGTATCAAGAAGTCAATTTTCACAATATCGCTTCTTCCTACCCAGGAACATGGGATATCTGTCTGTCTGTTTATTGTCATCTTTGATTTCTTTCATCAGTGTCTTATAATTCTATATACGGTTCTTTTGTCTCCCTAGGTAGATTTAGTCCTAGATAGTTTATTCTTTTTGTTGCAATGGTAAATGGGATTGATTCCTTAATTTATCTTTTTGATTTTTCATTGTTAGCATATAGAAATGCAAGTGATTTCTGTGTATTGATTTTGTATCCTGCAACTTTGCTAAATTCACTGATTAGCTCTAGTAATTTTCTGATACTATCTTAGGGTTTTCTCTGTAAAGTATCATATCATCTGCAAAAAGTGAGAGTTTTGCTTCTTTTCCGATCTGGAATCCTTTTATTTCTTTTTCTTCTGTGATTGCTGTAGCTAGGACTTCCAAAACTATGTTGAATAATAGTGGTGAGAGCGGGCACCCTTGTCTTGTTCCTGATGTTAGGGGGAATGCTTTCAGTTTTTCACCATTGAGAATAATGTTTGCTGGGGGCTTATGACACATGGCCTTTCCTGTGTTGAGACAGAACCACCATATGACCCAGCAATCCCACTCGTAGGCAGATGCCCTGATGAAACCAAAATTGAAAAAGATACATGTACCCCAGTATTCACTGCAGCACTAGTTACAATAGCTAGAACATGGAAGCAACCTAGATGTCCGTTGACAGATGACTGGATAAAGAAGTTGTGGTCATATACACAATGGGATATCACTCAGCCGTAAAAAAGACGGCCTTTGAGTCTGCTGTAATGAGGGAGATGANTGCAGCACTAGTTACAATAGCTAGAACATGGAAGCAACCTAGATGTCCGTTGACAGATGACTGGATAAAGAAGTTGTGGTCATATACACAATGGGATATCACTCAGCCGTAAAAAAGACGGCCTTTGAGTCTGCTGTAATGAGGGAGATGAACCTAGAGCTTATTCTGTAGAGTGAAGTAAGTCAAAAAGAGAAACGTAAATGTTGTATACTGCTGCATATATATGGAATCTAGAAAGATGGTACTGAAGAGTTTATTTGCAGGGCAGCAATGGAAAAACAGACATAGAGAGCAGACTTATGGACATGGGTGGAGGAGAGGAGAGGGTGAGCTGTATGGAGAGAGTAACAGGGAAACTTACATTACTGTATGTAAGATAGAGAGCCAGTGGGAATTTGCTGTGTGTCTCAGGGAACTCACACAGGGGTTCTGTATCCACCTAGAGGCTTGGGATGGGGAGGGAGGTGGGAGGGAGGTTCAAGAGGGAGGGGATGTACGTATACCTATGGCTGATTCATGTTGAGGTTTGACAGAAAACAACAAAGTTCTGTAAAGCAATTATCCTTCAATAAAAAATAAATTTTAAAAAATTGCAAGAAAAAAAAAAAAAAGATGATGGGAAGATGCAGTTTTGAAAGGTGTTATCACCCAATAGTAACATGTAGGATCTTAATCAAACAATCTGTAGAATAAATTTATGACCCTTATGAAACGATTGGCAGTTTTAACAACTACTAAATATTTGATGATATTAAAGGATTACTGTTGACTTTTTTTTTTTTAACATACGATAATAGCACTGTGGTTGTGTCCAGAAAAAAAGAGTCATTATCTTTAAGGAGGTATACAGAAATGCTTGTGAATGAAATGAAGAGATTTCTGAGAATGATTCAGAATAATAAGAGCTGATGTAGCAGATGGGGGTATGGAAGAAATAAAATTACCCATGAATTTGAAATAAAAAAGTCAAGCAGCATGTTTAATAATTGCATGCTGGAAAAAATTTACCTTGCAAATTTTTCCAAATATGTTGATCTTAGAAATTTTACCTGTTACATAAAAATCACAAAATAAGCGTTATATTTGCTCGGCTTATCAAAATGTTGTGATCAGATTTTCTGATTTCCTTTATACTATATTTATGTAATAAAGATATTTACACAGCAGTTTGGCTGAGGAAGAATCACAAAAATTCATTTATTTATCTGATCTCACCTTTTAAATAATGTATGGGCTTGGTCAAAATTTTCTTTCAGGTTTTCCATAACATCTTATGGAAAACCCAAATGAACTTTTTGGCTGACAAAATAGATGGAAGTGGCTTTCTTGATATGAAACCTTTGTTCATCCTAAAATGCTACCACCAAGACTCCCACTAATGATAAAGAATTCATCCACACCCTCCCCTATGTGCTTATTTTTCCAAACACAGTGACCTTGTTTGTAGTAGAAACTAAGCTCCACCTGCTCCTGGTAATTTCAGCCTCTTTTTGTGGGGAGCAAAACCCTAGCGTGGATTTTTGCCTGTGTTCACAGCAGCTTTGCTTTTTTGCTAAATGCACTAATCCAAAGTTCAATAGAGTTGCTGAGTATTCCAAATGTGAAAAACACATCCAAAATATCCTGCCCTGCTGGTGGGGTGGAAAGGTCCCTCCAGGCCACCTTGCTCAGCTGAGGACCATGGGAGCCACCCCCTCAGAGACATAAAGATTTAATAAACTTCAAAGCTAATTTCGCTCCAGGCTCAGCTTTCTGCAGCAGAAGTCTCTTGCCCATCAGCCAAGGACCAATTCCTGGCCTCCACTCAGCTGGCGATATGCCTCCTGTCAACATGTTGGATATTTCATAGTGCCTTGGCTTTGTGGGTTTCCCTGCCCTGGTTAGCAGCTGGCTAGGCTCTTAGCTGCTTTGGGAGGAAAGCCTTCACTGTGGGGCAACCTGGGAAGCTACATATAGAACCAGCAGAGGGGGAATACCATGGGGGTTAAGAGCGTACGTTTCCATGGCATTCCAGCTTGAATTTGAATCCCAGATCCTTCATTTAGGGGCTGTGGGTTGGTGGACGAGGAAGTTCACGTCCCCAAACCATAGCTTCTTACGTGCTGAATACAGCGCCTCATACGTGGGTTGCCCCGAGAGTTCACTGAGACAGGAAAGCGACACCCCTGTCAGTGCGCTGGCCCCTGGGAGACACGGGGGAAGGGGTCCTGGCTGCCGCACAGTCTTTGCGACCCCGTGGACTGTATCCCACCAGGCTCCTCTGTCCATGGCGTTCTTAGGCAAGAGTGCTGGAGTGGCTTGCCATTTCTTTCTCCAGGGGATCTTCCCAGACCAGGGATTGAACTTGAGCCTTCTGTGCTGGCAAGTGGATTCTTTACCACGGAGCCACCAGGGAAGCCCTTCAGCATCCCAGGCCTGGCCGAAACGAACGTGGCACACTGGGTGACTTAAGCAATAGGGATTCACTCTCCTAGTCCCAGAGGCCCAAAGTCCAAAACCAAGGTGTCAGAAGGGCACGCTCCTTCTGATGCCGTGAAGGAGACTCCTCTGTTCCAGACTTCTCTCCCAACTGCTGGTGACTTGCTGGTGCATCTTTGGCATTCCTTGGCATGTGGAAGATCAGCCCGATCTCTGCCTTCATCTTCACTCTCCCTTGTGAGTCAGTGTGTCTACATTTCACCTCTTCATAAGGGCACCAATCATATTGATTAGGGGCCCACACTAACTGCCTCTGTAAAGACCCTAACTCCAAAGAAGGTTGTATTCAGTGGTCTGGTGGTTAGAACTTCCTTATGTAAATCAAGGGGAGGCGTGCTCAGTCGCTCAATTGTGCCTGACTCTTTTGTGCCCCCAAATACTGTAAGCCCACCAGGCTCCTCTGTCCCTGGGATCTCCCAGGCAAGAATCCTGGAATGAGTTGCCGTTTCCTTCTCCAGGACTTCTCGACCCAGGGATCAAACCCACATCTCTTAATGTCTCCTGCATTGGCAGGCAGGTTCTTTACCACCTAGGAAGGGGGAGGAAAGGGACACAATTCAACTCAAGACCATATCAATTTCAAAAGTTTCAATAATAGATCAAAACCTTGAGTGCTGCAGCCAGATGAAGGAGACACATTCTCTGCTGGGCCACAGACATTCCTGAGCATGCAGCGGACACTGAGACAGAAAAGTGTCAATTTTTGCCGAGCTGAGTCACATGGAATCCTGGAAAGTGGTGGGAAATCCAAGGATCTTCATCTTAAAAGAGAACAGCAGCCAGTGAAGCTCAGACTAGACTGGTGCTCACCAGTGCATCAGCCGGAAGGCCTGAGGGGCAGAGAAAGCAGGGCTCCCCTGCAAAGGCTGAGCTCAAGCAGCTGCAGGCGGTCGCTGTGTCTATCAAAGATGTTCTGTTTTCAAAAGAGCCAGGTACCAGGCTGAGTTTGGGGAGGGCCGGGTTGCTAGGCAACAGCTTTCTCATTTCCTGGGAAAGCCACAGACCATTGCATTCCCCTTGTGTGAATGTCTCTTCTTTGGTAAAGGTTACCTTTAGAGAACCGATGACAATTTAGGACATTTGGAGGGGGGCAGGGGCGGGGGAGGAGAGGGAACGTATATATGTAATCGGTTCACAAAATCTAAACATAAATCCCTCCTGTTGGAAATGACATGGTGACCTTTCCTCTGTTACTTCTTGGCCCTTTTCTGGATTGAATCGTATGAGCACCAGCGCAGCGTGGCTATTGGTCCTTGGCAGAAGGGGAAGGTAAGGATCTATGGACTGCAGAGTTCAGGTGTGATACCAAGCCCTGCTCCTTCTTTACTTTCAAATTTCAAGTGCTGGTGATAAAAAAGCAATTACCGGTTATCTTCTGTTGGAAAGGAAGATAAGCACCGAACCCACTTAGACTTCTCTTTATTTTTGTGCTCCTGCATTTGTTTAATCTCAGGTATCCCTATTCCAGCTTCTGTGGACTTGCCAGGGTGATAGACTTGTCAAATCCAGCCCTTGGAAGCTTTCTGCTTTAGGGGAAGAATGAGAGCTGTGTCATGGAGGACCACAAGCCTCCTTGCTGGCCAGCCTTCCTGCTGTAGAATCTTCGGGGCTACCTTTGATTGGCAGATGCTTTATCAGACCCCAGTCAGGGCTCTGAGCGAGCTCAAGGGCAATCTTGTTTTTCTTGTTCAGTCATATCTGATTTTTTGAGACCCCATGGACTGCAGCATGCCATCTTCACCATCTCCTGGAGCTGGCTCAGACTCACATCCATTAAGTCGGTGATGCCATCCAACCATCTCATCCTCTGTCGTCCCCTTCTCCTCTTGCCTTCAGTCTTTCCCAGCATCAGGGTCCTTTCCAATGAGTCAGCTCTTCTCATCAGGTGGCCAAAGTATTGGAGCTTCAACTTCAGCATCAGTCCTTCTAATGAATATTCAGGATTGATTTCCTTTAGGATTGACTGATTAAATCTCCCTGAAGTTCAAGGAACTCTCAAGAGTCTTCTCTAACACCACAGCTTGAAAGCATCAGTTCTTCAGCAGTCAGCCTTCTTTATGATCCAACTCTCACATCCATACAAGACTACTAGAAAAACCGTAGCTTTGACTAGATGGCTCTTTGTTGGCAAAGTATTGGCTGTGCTTTTTAATATGCTGTCTAGGTTTGTCATAGCTTTTTTTTTTCCCAAAGAGGAAGCATCTTTTAATTTCATGGCTGCACTCACCATCTGTAGTGATTTTGGAGCACAAGAAAATAAATTCTGTCATTGTTTCTATTGTCTCCCCATCTATTTCCCATGAAGTGATGGGACTGGATGCCATGATCCTTGTTTTTTGAATGTTGAGTTTTAAGCCACTTTTTCCACTCTCCTCTTTTACTTTCAAGAGGCTCCTTAGTTCCTCTTCACTTTCTGCCATAAGGGTGGTGTCATCTGCGTATCTGAGGTTATTGATATTTCTCCCAGCAATCTTGATTCCAGCTTGTGGCTTCATCCAGCCCGGCATTTTGCATGATGTACTCTGCATAGAAGTTAAATAAACAGGGTGACAATATATAGCCTTGACGTAATCCTTTCCAAATTTGGAGCCAGTCTGTTCCATGTTCAGTACTAACTGTTATTTCTTGGCCTGCATGCAGATTTTTCAAGAGGCAGGTCAGGTGGTCTGGTATTTCCATCTCTTGAAGAATTCTCCACAGTCAAAGGATTTAGTGTAGTCAGTGAAGCAGTAGTAGATGTTTTTCTGGAACTCTCTTGCTTTTTCTATGAGCCAACGGATGTTGGCAATTTGATCTCTGGTTCCTCTGCCTTTTCTAAATGCAGCTTGAACATCTGGAAGTTCTTGGTTCACAAACTGTTGAAGCCTTGCCTGGAGAATTTTGAGCATTCCTTTGCTAGTGTGTGAGATGAGTGCAATTGTCCAGTAGTTTGAATATGCTTTGGCATTTCCCTTCTTTGGGATTGGAATGAAAACTGACCTTTTCCAGTTCTGTGGCCACTGCTGAGTTTTCCATATTTGCTGGGATATTGAGTGCAGCACTTTCACTGCATCATCTTTTAGATTTGAAATAACTCAACTGGAATTTCATCACCTCCACTATCTTTGTTTGTAGTGATGCTTCCTAAGGTTCACATGACTTTGCACTCCAAGATGTCTGGCTCTAAGTGAGTGATCACACTCTCATGGTTATCTGGCTCATTAAGATATTCTGTGAATAGTTTGTGGTGGCTCAGACGGTAAAGCGTCTGTCTACAATGCGGGAGACCCGGGTTCAATCCCTGGGTCAGGAAGATCCTCTGGAGAAGGAAATGGCAATCCACTCCAGTACTATTGCCTGGAAAATCCCATGGACAGAGGAGCCTGGTAGGCTACAGTCCATGGGGTCACTAAGAGTTGGACACAGCTGAGCGATGTTCCTTCCTTCATTCTTGCCACCTCTTCTTAATATCTTCTGCTTCTGTTAGGCCCATACCATTTCTGTCCTTTGTTGTGCCCATCTTTGCATGAAATGTTCCTTTGGTATCTCTAATTATTTTGAAGAGATCTCTAGTCTTTCATATTCTGTTGTTTTCCTCTACTTCTTTGCATTGATCACTTCGGAAGGCTTTCTTANACAGCTGAGTGATGTTCCTTCCTTCATTCTTGCCACCTCTTCTTAATATCTTCTGCTTCTGTTAGGCCCATACCATTTCTGTCCTTTGTTGTGCCCATCTTTGCATGAAATGTTCCTTTGGTATCTCTAATTATTTTGAAGAGATCTCTAGTCTTTCATATTCTATTGTTTTCCTCTACTTCTTTGCATTGATCACTTCGGAAGGCTTTCTTATCTCTCCTTGCTATTCTTTAGAACTCTCCATTCAGATGGATGTATCTTTCCTTTTCTCCTTTGCCTTTTGCTTCCCTTCTTTTCTCAGCTATTTGTAAGGCCTCCTCAGATAACCATTTTGCCTTTTTGCATTTGTTTTCTTGGGGATGGTTTTGATCACCACCTGCTGTTCAATGGCTCGAATCTCTATCCATACTTCTTCAGGCACTCTCTCTATAAGATCTAATCCCTTGACTCTATTTCTCACTTCCACTGGATAATTGTAAGGGATTGATTTAGGTTATACCTGAATGGCCTAGTGGTTTTCCTAACTTTCTTCAGTTTAACTCTGAATTTGGCAATAAGGAGTTCATGATCTGAGCCACGGTCAGCTCCCAGTCTTGTTTTTTGCTGACTGTATAGAGCTTCTCCATCTTTGACTGCAAGCAATATAATCAATCTGATTTCAGTATTGACCATCTGTTGATGTCCATATGTAGAGTTGTCTCTTGTATCGTTGGAAGAGGGCGTTTGCTATGACCAGTGTGTTCTCTTGGCAAAGTTCTGTTAGCCTTTTCCTGGCTCCATTTTGTACTCCAGACTCCTCTGTCCATGGAATTCTCCAGGAAAGAATACTGGAGTGGGTAGCTGTTCCCTTCTCCCGGGAATCTTCCCAACCCAAGAACTGAACTCAGATCTCTTGCACTGCAGGCAGATTCCTTCCTATCTGAGTCACCAGGGAAGCCTGCAGTCTTCTTTGGAAGAACACAAGCACAGCTTTAGGCATGGTTGGTGGTGGACAGTCTCGATGTTGGGAGCACAGGCTGAAACTATTTCCTTGAGGCCAGTGTGGCTTGGTGGGGAAGATTTGGTTAGAGTCAAGAAAGGCTGGATTGGAATCCCTGCTGTACTCAGGAAAACCTGAGCAATATTCCCTCTTTCTTGAAGTCTGGGACAGAGTTGAGACAAGGGCTGGTTGCTGAGGTGTGCTCACCACCCACCACTCCTTACTGACACCACCTACCAACCCTTTCCCAAGTTCAAGGTTGTGTCAAGGTCCCACATGTGCGGAGGGAGGGTATTCCTTGACAGGCAGTGGGTCTGGTTGTCCCAGTCTGAGGACCTGGTTTCTCACACCAGAGTGCACTGGTTCCAGTGCAGGACCACTGCAGAGACCCCTTCCAGAACCAGTAACATGCAAACGGGGGGCTGGCCTGCTCCCTTGGTCTCCACACTCTGGTAGGATTCTGCTCTGCCTCTTACCTCCAGGCTCTGTAGTGGCAGCTCAGACTGTTCCTGGGGACGAGGAACCCCTGGCAGGGATTTCAGCAGTCACACCGATTGTGGGCCTGAGCTAGCAGCCATTAGAAGTTCAAGGACAGCCATGCTTCACACGGGGGTTTATGGCTTATCACTATTCATCCAGTTCAGTTCAGTCGCTCAGTCGTGTCCAGCTCTTTGCGACCCCATGGATTGCAGCGCGCCAGGCCTCCCTGTCCATCACAGCTCCTGGGGTTTACTCATACTAATGTCCATTGAGTTGGTGATGCCATCCAACCATCTCATCCTCTCATCCCCTTCTCCTCCCTCCCTCAATCTTTCCCAGCATCAGGGTCTTTTCAAATGAGTCAGCTCTCTGCATCAAGTGGCCAAAGTATTGGAGTTTCAGCTTCAATATCAGTCCTTCCAATGAATATTCAGGACTGATTTCCTTTAGGATGGACTGGTTGGGTCTCCCTGCAGTCCAAGGGACTCTCAAGAGTCCTCTCCAGCACCCCAGTTCAAAAGCATCCATTCTTCCACACTTCGATTCATCCAGTGCTCCCTAATGAAGATGCTCCAAAGGGCCGGTCCTGACTGAGGAAGGTGAAGGAGCGGACTGCGCCTCTGTCGCCTGTGAAACAAAAGGTCCTGTTTTCTCCACATTTATTTCTAATGGGAAGATTCAAGACAGATTAAAAAATGAATTTATAGGAAAAAAAACTATCAAATCAGAATTCCTGGAGCCATGGATTTAGATCATAAACACTTTTCTCAGTGTTTCCTTTCCATCCAGGCAATTCATAGAAGGCACTTGATTGAGAGAGGTGTGAGCACAACTTCGTGTTTTATGGTCTTTGTAGCAGGACGCTATTAAGACGATGCTGATGGGGGATCTGGGGATCTGTTTACAAATTTCCCGGGACCAAAATGAAAACAGGTGGCTTTTCAAGGGTGGGATCTCAGACGCCCTGAGCAAGCCACCTGGGTATCATTTCCTTCTCAGCGAGATGGAAGTGGCCTGTTTCTGCTCCCGGGGGGTGGAGGGGCTTGGGGGGCAGGTACTAAAGGGGTGGCCGTGACTTCTGCAGAGACTCACTAAGGGCACAGCCACACGCAGAGCCCCGGGTGTGCAGGCCGTGCTGTCTTCCCACCGGGCAACGCAAGGTGAACAGGAGCTTTCCGAAAGTTTCCAGGTCTACCAGCTACTCCCCATTTCTGTCAGTGAGATGGATGGGTAGGAAGCAGAATGAAAACAGCAACAAATACACAAACCTGGACTTCCTTCTAGAAGTCTCTATATTCTTATTAGAAAAATGGAAGTCCTGTGGACCCAGTGGCACTGTTAACCCTTCTCCCTTTGGAGGGAACGAGAGCTGTAGGGACTCTTTCTGTAGACATCATGGAAGAGCTGGCTGGGTCTACTGGGCCTTGGTGATGACGCCAGCGATATGCCCACGGAACGAGGGACCGGGTGTCCCAAACATGGCAGTAGCCTCTGTTTGGCAGCACACCTTCCAGCGCGATCCAAAGGACTGAGAGATTTGGAAGCAAAAATGCCCAGTCATGTGAAGAGCAGGCACGGTGGAGAATGGCAGGGGTGATGCCAAAGAAAATGAACTGGCAGAGAGAGCATGCCCAGAAATTCTCAAGGGACAAACCAGGGACATAATTAGGGCACAAGAGGTGGGCGTTCTGAGGTCCATGTTGGAAGCACAGAATATGGACTGCCAGACTGACTTGGGTTTGCCCAGGCAGGTGGCCCCCGAGGTCTCAGGGGTGGGTCAGGGGACTTGGTAGGACAGGACTTGCATCTAGGGTGTGCAAAGCAGAGGTGTTCTCCAGGGAGGCTGATCTCTGGGGCAAGAGGAGAGTGCTCAGCAGGAGGCCATCGCTGTGGCTGGAGCTCCATGGAAGGGGGAGGGGAGGGAGAAAGCAGGCACCTCCTATTCACAGGAGATCATTGTATTGGGTTGGCCAAAAAGTTTGTTTGGGTTTTCCCATAAAATGGTATGCAAAAACTCAAACATTTTGGCCAACCCAAGATTTTCTCCTCCCTCCTTTTTATACGGAGATACATCCTGGGGCTCTGGTCCAGGGTAGCCCCAGCTCTGACAAGCATCCTGACCACAGGAGGTGCCACGCAGACACCGTGGAGCAGACTCACCCCTGGGGAGCCAGTGCAAATCACTCAGCCCAGATCAGCGAATGTGCTGTCATCTCTCATATCGATGGGCAGCTGCTGCTCCTCAGCTTCGGCTCTGTGCCAGGCGCTTGTACTGAGAGCTTCCCGGGCAGGAAGCAATTCCATCAGTTCTCACTTCACAGGTGGGAAACGGGCTCTGAGAGGTTAACTTTGCTGAAGGCAAAGTTGGGGTCAGGTTTTCCAGTGTCAGAGTTCATTCCTCACTGCTTTATCTCCCAAAGCAGAAAATTGGGGGCGGGGGTGGATACAAAGATGGAGGCTTCTGCCCCGAGGAAGTTACAGGACACTGATGAGTACACGTGTGTGAAAAAGTGCCCTGCGAACACAGGAGAACAATGAGTTATGTTTTCCTGGGGGCAAAGCTTCTAGAGGGAAATAGTTTGAACTGAGACTTAAATGATAAGACAGATTTCCACTGAGTTGAAAGTGACTTACTTATGTGTTTAGAGGACTTGGAGAAGATATTACCACCTTGACATCTGTATGCTATGGTTAGGAAGAGATTTAAGCACAAGCATATGTGCCTACTATCTGTGAAGGAGAGAGAGGATCCCAGAATGGCACTGTTGGGAGCACTGCGCCGGGTTTATGTGGGGTTTCAGTTCAGTTCAGTCGCTCAGTTGTGTCTGACTCTTTATGACCCCATGAATCGCAGCACGCCAGGCACGCCCCCTGTCTATCACCAACTCCCAGAGTTCACTCACACTCAGTTCCATCGTGTCAGTGATGCCATCCAGCCATCTCATCCTCGGTCGTCCCCTTCTCCTCCTGCCCCCAATCCCTCCCAGCATGAGGGTCTTTTCCAATGAGTCAACTCTTCACATGAGGTGGCCAAAGTACTGGAGTTTCAGCTTTAGCATCATTCCGTCCAAAGAAATCCCAGGGCTGATCTCCTTCAGAATGGACTGGTTGGATCTCCTTGCACTCCAAGGGACTCTCAAGAGAAACTGTGAAAAATTCTGAAAAAGATGGGAATGCCAGACCGCCTAACCTGCCTCTTGAGAAACCTATATGCAGGTCAGGAAGCAACAGTTAGAATTGGACATGGAACAATAGACTGGTTCCAAATAGGAAAAGGAGTACATCAAGGCTGTATATTGTCACCCTGCTTATTTAACTTATATGCAGAGTACATCATGAGAAACACTGGGCTGGAAGAAGCACAAGCTGGAATCAAGATTGCCGGGAGAAATATCAATAACCTCAGCTATGCAGATGACACCACCCTTATGGCAGAAAGTGAAGAGGAACTAAAAAGGCTCTTGATGAAAGTGAAAGTGGAGAGTGAAAAAGTTGGCTTAAAGCTCAACATTCAGAAAATGAAGATCATGGCATCCGGTCCCATCACTTCATGGGAAATAGATGGGGAAACAGTGGAAGCAGTGTCAGGCATTATTTTTTTGGGCTCCAAAATCACTGCAGGTGGTGACTTCAGCCATGAAATTAAAGGATGCTTACTCCTTGGAAGAAAAGTTATGACCAACCTAGATAGCATGTTGAAAAGCAGAGACATTACTTTGCCAACAAAAGTCCATCTAGTCAAGGCTATGGTTTTNTTATATGCAGAGTACATCATGAGAAACACTGGGCTGGAAAAAGCACAAGCTGGGATCAAGATTGCCGGGAGAAATATCAATAACCTCAGATATGACACCACCCTTATGGCAGAAAGTGAAGAAGAACTAAAGAGCTTCTTGATGAAAATGAAAGAGGAGAGTGATAAAGTTGTCTTAAAGCTCAACATTCAGAAAATGAAGATCATGGCATCTGGTCCCATCACTTCATGGGAAATAGATGGGGAAACAGTGGAAACAGTGTCAGACTTTATTTTTGGGGGCTCCAAAATCACTGCAGATGGTGATGGCAGCCATGAAACTAAAAGATGTTTACTCCTTGGAAGGAAAGTTATAACCAACCTTAACATATTAAAAAGCAGAGACATTACTTTGCCAACAAATGTCTGTCTAGTCAAGGCTTTTCCAGTAGTCATGTATGGATGTGAGAGTTGGACTATAAAGAAAGCTGAGTGCTGAAGAATTGATGCTTTTGAACTGTGGTGTTAGAGAAGACTGTTGAGAGTCCCTTGGACTGCAAGGATATCCAACTAGTCCATCCTAAAGGAGATCAGTCCTGGGTGTTCATTGGAAGGACTGATGTTGAAGCTGAACCTCCAATACCTGATGGGAAGAGCTGACTTTTTATTGGGAAAGACCTTGATTCTGGGAAAGATTGAAGGCAGGAAGAGAAGGGGATGACAGAGGATGAGATGATTGGATAGCATCACTGACTCACTGGACATGAGTTTGGGTAAACTCTGGGAGTTGGTGATGGACAGGGAGGTCTGGTGTGCTGCAATCATGAGGTCGCAAAGAGTCGGACATGACTGAGCAACTGAACTGAACTGATACCGTTGAACTTGGTATAAATCACTGAACATACTGTTCTACATATCCTAGAGGTCACTGAACTATTGTATTACCTTTGGCAGTGGGACCTCCATCCCTGTCTTTAACTCAATGATAATCCTAACGATGAAGACAGTAACAGTTACCAGTTATTGAGTATTTGCTTTGAGCTTGCATTGCTGTCATCCACATCATTTCATTCTGTCAACACAGCAGTCATTTATTTGAGCCATGTTCTGTGACTATCCTCATTCTACTGATACATGGAGGCTGAGGGAGGCTCAGCCACTTGCCTAAGGTCACATAATGCATTTGAGGGAAGAATCAAGGTTTCAACCTGTTTGACCTCCAATCCCACTTTCCTGAGCAGCACAACTGCCAAATGGGAAATTCTGCCCTTGTTGGCCAATTCCCTTTCGCTCCCACTTCCTGCCTGTCACCACCTCCCTCTGAGAGCTGAAGGGTCTAAGAACCAGCATCGGAGGAGTCTGTATGCTGCTGATGCGCCCTCTCTTTTTGTGTCTCTCCAGTTTCGGAGAAGGCAGTGGCACCCCACTCCAGTAAATCTCAGTTTATTGTGATCCACACAGTCAAAGGCTTTGGCATAGTCAATAAAGCAGAAATAGATGTTTTTCTGGAACTCTCTTGCTTTTTCCATGATCCAGCGGATGTTGGCAATTTGATCTCTGGTTCCTCTGCCTGTTCTAAAACCAGCTTGAACATCAGGGAGTTCACGGTTCACATATTGCTGAAGCCTGGCTTGGAGAATTTTGAGCATTACTTTACTAGCATGTGAGATGAGTGCAATTGTGTGGTAGTTTGAGCAACTATAGTAAGTATTATTTTCTGATTCCAGAAAATTTGCATCCATGTGAGTCTGTCTGGGGATAGACTTCTGCTTCAGTCACATCCTGAAGTTCTTGGTCACCCATGAAGTGAATTTCCTCTGAGGAGGACTTGTGTTAATAACTTGTGGAAGTGGATCTGAAACCTGCCCAGGAGATGTGTCAGCTTGGTCTTGGAAAGCACTAAGATTATCCCATATTAGCTAAATTTTATTGCTTTTGAACTAAAGATCCTTGAGAGTTAAGCTCTGCCAGTATGCTAAATTTCCATTTTTTATTGGCTATGGTTCATGATGGAGAAGGCAATGGCAACCCACTCCAGTACTCTTGCCTGGAAAATCCCATGGATGGAGGAGCCTGGTGGGCTGCAGTCCATGGGGTCGCTAAGAGTCGGACACGACTGAGCGACTTCACTTTCACTTTTCACTTTCATGCATTGGAGAAGGAAATGGCAACCCACTCCAGTGTTCTTGCCTGGAGAATCTCAGGGACGGGGTACCTGGCAGGCTGCCGTCTATGGGGTTGCACAGAGTCGGACACAACTGAAGCGACTTCGCAGTAGCAGCATGGTTCATGAACATCCCACTGAAATATGATATTTACCTAAAAATACTTCATGCAAATAGTGTGGGGCTGACAAATGAGCTAACACAGTGAGATCATGTTTTAAAATGAGTGGGGTAACCTCATCGGATGATGTTCAGTCCCAGAGTAAATGGCATTTATGCCTTCTTCACTCAAAGCACACTGTTAGCCTGAGTCTCCAATAAAACAAAATATCATATTGAGGTTAATGATAATCTCTTTCACCTTAATTTCCCCCCAGATATCCCAGAGATGTGATCCCAAACCCAGACATGGCCAGTCTCCTCACTCAGTTCAACCATTCATTCTCCACTTGGCTGGGATCTTCCATCCAGGTGTTTTTTCTCTCCTATGTCAGCATTAAATCTTTGCTTTTCTTCCAGAAAACACCTGTCAGAACGATGTGTGACTTGCTTTTGCCACACAGCATTGACAAAGGGGAAACTTTCCATTATCTTCTCTTCATATTATTCACGTCAACAAATTTTTTAAATTGAGCGTCTTCTCTTCCAGGTGCTGGGCCAACCATTCAGAGGTAAATGAGGCCATTCATATTCCAGTGGAGGATTATTAATAGGTGGCCTCATATTCTTGCCCCTTGTATTTATTTCCTAGGAACTGCTGTAACAAAGAGCTATAAACTACATGGCTTGAAAAATAGATATTTATTGCCTGTCAAATTGGGAGGCTAGAAGCCTCGTATCAAGGTGTGTGCTGGGCTGTGATCCCTCATAAAATGCTAGGGAAGGGTCTGTTACAGATCTCTCTCCCGTTTTTGGCGGTTTCTTGACTTGTGATTACATAATCCAATCTTCCCATATCTTTCTCCCTGTGTGCATCTCTGTCTATGTCCAATTTTCTCCTCTTTTATCAGGACACCAGTCACACAGGATGAGGGCCCACCCTAATGATTCATTTAAATGTGATAACCTTTGTAGAAACTCTTATTTCCAAAATAAGACCACATTTTTGCCTTGATATTAGGACTCCAACCTCTTTTTTTTTTGGGAGAGGGGTACATAAGTCAATCCACAACACAACACGTGGGTGCCTTGCAGGCCTTGCTAATCATTCTGTAACTCTTAAAGTGAAAGCCACTCAGTCGTGTCTGACTCTTTGTGACACCATGGACTCTACAGTCCATGGAATTCTCCAGGCCAGAACACTGGAGTGGGTAGCCATTCCCTGCTACAAGGGATCTTCCCAACCCAGAGATGGAAGCCAGCTCTCCTGCATTGCAGGCGGATTGTTTACCAGCGGAACCACCAGGCAAGTCCATCTTGCCACCATTTTGAAGTCCTCTCGGGACACATGCTTGCAGTTACTAGACATGACATTTCTGGGCAGAGGAAAGGTTTCCTTTCTTAGAATTACATCTCCCTGAGGGTTAACTGCGTGAGGCTAGGTCACATCCATCCTGTGCTATATGTTTCCATTCAGGTGGGACCAGCTACTTAGCAGATGTGAATTTGGCTCTCTTCTGTGGATAAATGTGTATCCTCACTCATTCAGTCGTGTCTGGCTCCTGGTGACTATAACCTGCCAGCTCCCCTGTCCATGGGATTTCCCAGATGAGAATACTGGAATGGGTTACCATTTCCTCTTCCAGGGGATCTTCCTGACCCAGGGGTCGAACCCACGTCTTTTCTCTCTCCTGCATTCCCACAGCCATTTCTACTGGTCCAGTGGAGCATTAATTACTTTCAGGTGGGCTGCTTTCAGGATGAAAAAATATGAAAAGGTGGGAGAGAGTCTTGAGATGACATGACCTTAACAGTTTCTCTGTGCTTTCACATTATATAAGGAATGCCAAGGCCAGGTGTAGGACTGTTGGAAGGAAGGAAGAAGACTCAGCACACTTGATGTTCACAGGAAAAGAAATCAAGAATAAACTTTTTAAAAAAGTAAACAAACATTACAGATGCAATGCTATTGTTGGTGACCATTTTGTGTCTACCAGGAAATGACTTCTGTAATTGGTTGTCAACCAGGAACCAAGGTCTACCATCCTCGGCAGCTAACTGTTACCCCTCAAACACATATAAGCTCATTGTGCCAAATATTACTGGGAAAAGAAAAACAAAACAAAACAAAACAAAACACAGAATCCCTAACTCTACCAGAACACTGAAATGAAACAAGTAAAATTTTTCCATAAGATACTTCACACTACAAAGAGAACCTCCAAACTTTTGGGCAAATTTTCTTTTCAGTGGCTTAAAGGTTGTGGTTCAGTTGCTCAGTCATGTCCAACTCTTTGTGACCCCATGGATCACAGCATGCCAAGCTTCCCTGTCCTTTACTCTCTCTCAAAATTTGCTCAGACTCATGTCTGTTGAGTTGGTGATGCCAACCAACCATCTCATCCTCTTCTGCTCTTTCACCCCCTTCTCCTCCCGCTTTCAATCTTTCCCAGCATCAGGGTCTTTTCTAGTGACTTAACTCTTTGCATCAGGTGGCCAAAGTATTGGAACTTCAGCATCAGTCCTTTCAATGAATATTCAGGGTTGATTTCCTTGGGAATTGACTGGTTTGATCTCCTTGCAGTCCAAGGGACTCTCAAGAGTCTTCTTCAACACTGCAGTTCAAAAGCATACATTCTTCAGCACTCAGCCTTCTTTATGGTCCAACTCTCACATCCATACATGACTACTGGAAAAACCATGGCTTTGACTAGACAGACCTTTGTCAGTAAAGTAATGTCCTTTTTAACATGCTGTCTAGGTTAGTCATAGCTTTTCTTCCAAGGAGCAAGCATCTGTTAATTTCATGGCTGCAGTCGCCATCTGCAGTGATTCTGGAGCCCAAGAAAATGAAATCTCTCACTGTTTCCATTGTTTCCCCATCTATTTGCCATGAAATGATGGCATCAGATACCATGATATTAGTTTTTTGAATGTTGCGTTTTAAGCCAGCTTTTTCACTCTCCTCTTTCACCTTCATCAAGTGAACTCGCTCAGTCGTGTCCAACTTTTTGCAACCCTGTGGACTGTAACCTACCAGGCTTCTTCATCCGTGGGATTCTCCAGGCAAGAATATTGGAGTGGGTTGCCATTTCCTTCTCCAGGGGATCTTCCCGATCCAGGGATTGAACCCGGGTCTCCCACCTTGAAGGCAGATGCTTTAACCTCTGAGCCACCAGGGAAGCCTCTTTAATTCTTTTTAGCTTTCTGCCTTAAGGGTGGTGTCATCTGGATATCTGAGGTTGTTGATATTTCTCCCTGCAATCTTGATTCCAGCTTGTGCATCATCCAGCCCAGCATTTCGCATGATATACTCTGCATAGAAGTTAAATAAGCAGGATGACAATATATAAGCCTTGATATACTCCTTTCCCAATTTTGAACCAGTCTGTTGTTCCATGTCCAGTTCTAACTGATGCTTCTTGACTTGCATACTGGTTTCACTGGCGGCAGGTAAGGTAGTCTGGTATTCCCATCGCTTTAAGTATTTTCCACAGTTTGTTGTGATCTACACAGTCAAAGGTCTAGTGTACCTGAAAAGAGGCAGGTAAGGTTGTCATGTGTTCCCATCTCTTTTAAAATTTTTCACAGATTGTTGTGATCCACACAATCAAAGACTTTGGCATAGTTAGTGAAGCAGAAGTAGATTTCTTTTGGGGAATTCCCTTTCTTTTTCTGTGATCCAGTGATGCTGGCAATTTGATCTGTAGTTCCTCTGCCTTTTCTAAATCCAGCTTGAATATCTGGAAGTTCTCGGTTCATGTGCTGTTGAAGCCTAACTTGGATAATTTTGAGCATTACTCTGATAGCATGTGAGATGAATGCAATTGTGCGGTAGTTTGAACATTCTTTGGCACTGGAATAACTGACCTTTTCCAGTCTTGCGGCCACTGTTGAGTTTTCCAAATTTGTTGACACATTGAGTGCAGCACATTAATAGCATCATCTTTTAGGATTTGAAATAGCTCAGCTGAAATTCCATCACTTCCACTAGCTTTGTTCATAGTAATGCTTCCTAAAGCCCACTTGACTTCACATTCCAGAATGTCTGGCTCTAGGTGAGTGATCACACCATCATATGGGATTGCTGGGTCATAAGGCAGTTCTATTTGCAATTTCTTAAGGAATCTCCACACTGTTCTCCATAGTGGCTGTACTAGTTTGCATTCCCACCAACAGTGTAAGAGAGTTCCCTTTTCTCCACACCCTCTCCAGCATTTATTGCTTGTAGACTTTTGGATCACAGCCATTCTGACTGGTGTGAAGTGGTATCTCATTGTGGTCTTGATTTGCGTTTGTATAATACTGAGTGACACTGAGCATTTTTTCATGTGTTTGTTAGCCACCTCTTCTTAATATCATCTGCTTCTGTTAGGTCCATACCGTTTCTGTCCTTTATTGTGCCCATCTTTGCATGAAATGTTTCCTTGTTGACTCTAATTTTCTTGAAGAGATCTCTAGTCTTTCCCATTCTATTGTTTTCCTCTATTTCTTTGCATTGTTCACTGAGGAAGGCTTTCTTATCTCTCCTTAATATTCTTTGGAACCTTGAATTCAGATGGGTATATTTTTCCTTGTCTTAAAGGTTGCAGCCTCATAATTAAGGAGGAAATTTTCATTGTTTACCAAGCACATAAATAGAGTAGCCTGAAGATGCCTAGACAGTGCCATAATACTTCCAGAATTTTTTCCCATTTAAAATTGAAACAGGAACTAAATTCCTTAGATATACAGTTTATGGATACAGAAAGTTTATTTCTAGATTCTGTCGAACTTTAATGGAGTTCATAGAGTTTGTTTGTTTTAAGATACTAGACATAACAAAATCCATTGTTGAAGGACTCAGGAATAAAAATAGTTACCACTGGGAAAATTAAACTATATTCTACTAATGCTTAGCTGTTTATGTCCCCCTGCTAAATTGTTATAAAATACTCTGAGTAGTCAAACTATGATTCTAAGACTGTTTCAGAGCTTCAGATAAGATATTTCAAGTGAGATTTACCTATTAACTCAATTCCAGATATTGACAACCCCACTCTTGGTGCATCTTTTTAGGAAATAGTGGATTCTTTACCTTTGCACCACCTGGGAAGCCCCTTTCTGCATAAGTTCTTGGCTTAATTTCACTGTTTCCATTGTCGAGAAAGTATTAAAACCCCCTTAAGCAACTTTTTATACAGACTAGTCGACATACTGCATATGAAAATATTGGCATTGGGCAGGCAACTACATAATATAGGTCTCCCTCTCTCCTTCTGTATTCAATAGTTATTATTATTTTGATGGGATGGAGTTCAACTCTGGAAACAAGGTGTCTTTCATCCCTGTTTTATAGATAGGAGAATCAAGAACCTCAGACTGATAAATAACTTGCCTGGAAAAAAAAAAAAAAGATCTAATGCCTTCTCTCTTCTCTGCTGTAGTTTTGTGGCTGAATATCTTGAAAGAACTAATTCTTTTGCTTTTTTTCTGCCAGTTACTAGGGAAAAGTTCTAAGCACTTAAAAAATGGGAAGACGATAAAAGAGGTTTTCATAGGGTCTGTTTATCTGTTTGATAATATGCGGGCAGAGTGGTGCCCCAAACTCGTCTTTGAGTTTACTGTTGCTTTGTCATGACAGTGATTCTTAAAAATTTTTTAAAAAAAAAAAAAAAGATCTAATGCCTTCTCTCTTCTCTGCTGTAGTTTTGTGGCTGAATATCTTGAAAGAACTAATTCTTTTGCTTTTTTTCTGCCAGTTACTAGGGAAAAGTTCTAAGCACTTAAAAAATGGGAAGACGATAAAAGAGGTTTTCATAGGGTCTGTTTATCTGTTTGATAATATGCGGGCAGAGTGGTGCCCCAAACTCGTCTTTGAGTTTACTGTTGCTTTGTCATGACAGTGATTCTTAAAAATTTTTTTGGGTCTAATAGTAATTTCATTTCTGGCAGGAGTCATCTACCACCTTGTGCTCATTAACACTATGTTTTAGTCTTGACAGCTTCATAATTGTACATACAATTTATGCATTTTTAAAAGTTCATGCAAATAATAAGCATTTGTTATGGAAACAGTGATAGTCTTATTATTGTTTCATCTCTCATGTACGATCTGACTTGACAGCTACTTTGGGCGGAATAAATGGGATGAGGTGGCTGACTTGTAAACACAGGAACATGCACACCAATTTGGGCTATATTATTTTTTTCAGATCCATGTTTCCTTGCTGCTAACCAGAGGCTAAATATACTTGTGCCCTCAGTTACAAAATTAGGAGAGTGGTGCTTATTTTTAAAGAAGAAATAAGTCAGTAGGAAAGCTGTATCATATTATCAGCAGGAATCAGATATGCCTTCCTTTACTACTCTGACCTGCAAGAAACCAATAAATATAAATGCCCCTTTCCTCTCCCCATCGCCTTCTCCAAAATGAGACTTCCAGCCTAACACAAATTCAACTCTTACTGAATCTCCAGATGTGCTCTGACTCAAATTGAGTAAAAAAGAATTGTACCTTAGATCTTTATTTTTAAAATGCCTTTTGGGCTATGCTTTTGGAAAAATCGATGGCAATTTGGAGGAAGAAACGCACAGCTGTGTGGCCACCTGTGTTGTTGATGTTGATTCTGATTGCCCCCTCAGGTTCCATCTGGGACTGACATTTAACTTGACCTTCTCAGGACAAGAGGTTAATTTCTGAAGTATTAGAATTATGGAGATTAATTTGTGAAGCTGCTTATAATTAAGATGCCTCTGGCTCTTGCATCTGGGCTGCAAACAGCAGACATTAATGGTGATAATCCATTTTCTCCCCAGATATCTGAGGTCTGCAGTTGCAAGCTCGACCTGTTCCCTTGCTGATTGTTCTCATATTTCACTCTCCTAGAGAAAAGACTGGTGACCTCTATAAGCACAAAGTTCCCTCTCACCTGAGATGGAAAAGTCAACTAAAGATCTCACTGAAGTGTCTCATGAATCCACTCCTTCCTCTTGGGCTAGTTGCTGTGATGATGACAAGAATTCATTGTTGAGCCAGCTTCTGTGCTAAGCTTATGAACATAAATTGTTTCGTGGAATCTTCCCAGGAACCATATAATAACCATATTATTTAAAAATTTTGTTTCTTATATAAGATCCTTTTTCTGATGTGGGCCATTTTTAAAGTCTTTATTTAATTTGTTACAGTATTGCTTCAGTTTCACATTTTGGCCATGAGGCATGTGGGATCTTAGCTACCCTGATCAGGGATCGAACATGCACCCCCTATATTAGAGGGCAAAGTCTTAACCACTGGGTCACCAGGGAA
Organism: Oreotragus oreotragus; assembly: GCA_006410675.1. NCBI lineage: Eukaryota > Metazoa > Chordata > Mammalia > Artiodactyla > Bovidae > Oreotragus > Oreotragus oreotragus. The sequence continues at coordinate 136,353 of SJYX01015731.1, forward strand.
GTCCCTATGAAAATCATAATATTATCTCCATTTTATGGGTAACCAGGAGGTGTAGATCACTTTTGCAGGATCACAGATTATATTGGCAGAACGGAAAATGAGTTCATTTTATTCTGAATTCTACATTTTCAGCCATTATACTATACTGTGTACAGGAGAAGTTTGGAAATAATAATAGTGTTTCCTTTTTAATGGAAGAAATTATTATTATCATTACATTTAATATATTAAATAATATATATTATTAAATAGTATATTATACAATGATATTTGATAATATTATTAGTATTATTCATGGTAGGAATTAATATTATTTTGTAAATAAAAGGATTCTCTTCCTTTTATTGAGGAAGGAGGTGAACACAGGAAATAAGAGTGACTTAACCTGGTTGCTCAGCTGGTTAATAAATGGTAAGCCGGGGGATTTGAACCTAGGTAGTCTGATGCCAGGGTTTATATTTTAACCCATCTACAATTTTTCCTTTATGAGTTGAGATTATCATTGAGTTCGTCTATAGGAAATATATCTTGGTGTTGCATGGAGAAGAGAAATAAGACTAGCTATTGTTTAACTCTTATGAAGATGTTCACAGAGAGTGAGTGAGTGAAGTCGCTCAGTCATGTCCACCTCTTTGTGACCCCATGAACTGTAGCCCACCAGGCTCCTCCATCCATGGGATTTTCCTGGCAAGAATAGTGGAGTGAGTTGCCATTTCCTTCTCTAGGAGATCTTCCCGACCCAGGGATCGAACGTAGGTCTCCTGCATTGTAGGCAGACACTTTACCGTCTGAGTCACCAGAAGTCTTCCTCAAACCAGGCTGCATGTCAGAACCATCTAAGGAAGCCCAGTTACAGAGACTTTCCTTCTTTTTATTTATTTATGTTTACTGTTGGCTGTACCCTTTGGTATGTGAGACCTTAGTTCTCCAGCCAGGGATTGAACCTGTACCCCCTGCTTTGGAAGGCAGAATCTTAACCACTGGACCACCAGGAAAGCGATTTTCCTTTAATTGGTTTGGGTTGGGAGTTGGCCTCTATTATTTTCTGAAACTCCCCTGGTATTCTAATGGGAAGCTGAAATTGAGCTTCACAGTTTGAGATAAGTAATTCAGCCATTAAAAACAAAATGAAGGGTCCAGTAGGAGAAGGAAAATTAAAAATAACATACACTCGGTTAATGGTTGCTATTCTTTTAAGCCATAGTGAGTCGTCTCAATCAATGCTCACTACCCATTCTTCTCTTAAAAAAATATATATCAGAACTAAAATTCAGAGTTATTTAGAAGGTGTTGATGTTGATTTAATCACCCACTGCCTAGAACCCTATTAATCTGGTCTAGTGCCTCTCACATGTGGTTACAAAGTTCTCCGATCTCCATGACTTTTGATTTCTGGCTTAGCTATACCACAAGGGACCATGAAAAGTCTCAGTTGAATTCTGTCATTGAACTGGCCTCAGTCTTTTCAGTTCTTATTACTTGCCCAGCCTCACTCAGTTCTATCAGTTTTATCAGGGTCTGATGGTCTGAGAAGCAGCTTAGTTTATATTTCTGTTTACTCTTTTGCCTTCCTCTGCTGCCTCTTCCTCCAAGGGCTTCTTCTTCTAAAAGGTTCAGCTGAAAGAAGAGGAGTTAGAAAATATACAATGGATAACAACTCTGTAGAAAATCTCTCTTTTACAAAATGCCCCAACCATACCACAAACTTAGAAGAATACAGATCTTTTGTCTTCATATTCCTACAATAGTTATAGGATTTAGAATTGGAACTCTTGGGTTTTCCATCTTAAGACACCTCCATAGTATGTACTACTGAGGTCTCTGACCCACTTTGCTTGGGATGTTCTTAGTAGTTTTGTCATTTAGGATCAGTTCCCTCTGTATTTAATTTTAAATGTTAACCTTCATATGTAAAGCAACTTTATTGTAACTTCTACTTCTGGCAATCAGTGAAAACACTTTGGAAAAGTCAGAAGACTTTGCAAACATGGAAACAGTAGGTTGAAGTGAAAAGTGCTATAGTGAGTTATACTGATGAGAGAGAACGAAGGGCAGGTGACCTGTAATTTTCCAGCGGCTTTACTTTCTTAGATCCCAAGCCTTCTGTCATGGCTTGTGCACTTTACTGTGTCCACAAAAGGCACCATGTAGCATTGTGATCCAGAGAAATACATTAACAACATACTCTGGAGATAGGTCTCTAAATATTGCAGGAAACCTGGGATGGTGCAGGAGATCATGCAGAGACAGGGCCAAGGGCTGATGACCGGAAGACCTGACTCTGGAACTTGCTGTGGAATGTTGGGCTGATGAGTTTACTTCTCTACACTTGGATTTCTTTCTTTCTTTGTTATTTTTGGCTGTGCTGGGTCATTGCTCCACTTGGGCTTTTCTCTAGTTGTGGCGAGTGGGGGCTGTTCTCTAGTTGCAGTGTGTGGGCTTCTCATTCTGGTGGTTTTTCATGTTGCCAAGCATGGGCTTTAGAGCTCGAGGGCTTAGTTGCCCCTCAACATGTGGAGTCTTCTCGGGGCAGGGATCTGGAAGGCAAAATCTTAACCCCGCCCCCCACCCCCCGCCCAGGCAAGTCCTGTACTTGAATTTCTTAATCTCTGCAATGTTGTAGAAGTGGAAAGCAATAGGATGGGCTCACTAAGTGGTTCTTCCAGTGTGGTGGTAGGAGCAGCAGCATCAGTACTACTTGGGCATCTATTAGAAATTTTGATTCTCAGGACTCAACCCCAGACCTGCTGAGGCTTGGGCCCAGTTACCAGGATTTTAAGAAGCTCACCAGGGGATTCTGATGAACACTATATTTTGAGCCCTATAGGGCAAAGAATATTTTTTGTCCTATCTATAGATAACATTCTAGAAGGCTTTCACTGATTTCCAAATAATTAGAAGGTGCTGAATGTTTCATTTATATAGAAAATATTATATCTTATTTTTATTAAGATGACTGCATACCAGTTTGAACCTGGGTTATCATTGCACTGGGTGGAGAGGAACATGCTAATTAATGAGTATTCCTAGTTGATCCAATGCCAGCTAAATGTAATTAAAAGGAGAATTTTAAAATGTCAAATAGAAGGAATCTTAAAATTACTTAGGCTAATTATCTCCAGTTGCCATTTTATTGTTGAGGAAACTGAGGCCCAGAAGGCTATCTGACCTTGACATAATCTCAGAGGGGAGACATAGAGCGTTTGAAAAGCTTGAGTCACAGGCTAGGAGCAATCATTACATTTGACTATTTGGTGGTGGATAGACAGTGCCAGAGAACTACCCGAGCAACTAAATTGATTTTACACCTGTGTGCACACACAAAACAGCAATTAGGAAACAGTGTGTTGCAGATCTTGACATGTATGGAATTATAGAACCAATTACTTTTTACAAGCCAACTCGTGACAGTCATTTCAAACAAAGCCAGCCGTGGAATCTGCTCCTTAAGAACATGGTTGACAGAATGTCAGTGCATTTATAACCTCACTTCATTTTCTAGAGATCAGATTTGAGAGGGTGAGCTGGAAGAGGAGATTGAAGATGTTAATTTAAATTAAGGATTTATTTTTTAAGAGTTGCTTTCTTGGAAGATGAAAAGTACAATCAGTTAAATAACCAGAGTTCTCCAGCCAGTTGTAATGAATGGGTGCACAGTAAGTCGCTTCAGTCATGTCTGATTCTTTGCGACCCTATGGACTGTAGCCTGCCAGGCTCCTCTGTACATGGCATTCTCCAGACAAGAATACTGGAATGCATTACCATGCCCTCCTCCAGGGGATCTTCCTGATCCAGGGATTGAAACTGCATCTTGTATATCTCCTGCATTAGCAGGCAAATTCTTTACCCCTAGTGCTGCCTGGGAAGCCCAGATTGTAATGAAAGGAATGTTACATTCCAAGACATAGGTGCTGCTTGCCTTTATTAATTCCCTATTTCCCTTAATGGTTCATCATTTGTAGGATTAAAAAAATACTTTAAAAATGTATTTATTTATTTGTTTGGCTGTACTCAGTCTTAGTTGTGGCAATGGGGTCTTCAGTCTTCACTGAGGCATGTGGGGTCGATGGGACCTGGGCCCCCTCATTGGGAGTGTGGAGTCTTAGCCACTGGACCCACCAGGGAAGTTGCTCCCTATTTGTAGGGTCTTGAGAAAATCACAGAGCCCTCTGGCCCTCAGTTGACTAATCTATGAATAAGACTATTCATATCTAGCCTTTCTCAAAGCAGAGAGTCAGATCAAGTGATACCTTAAAAAAATTAGAAATTAAACAGAGAAATTTAGTTCCCAAAGACACATCCCTATAAATGTAACACTGCTTCTTGAGTACAAAGAGTACTGAACTAAGAGACTGGAGGACCTAGGTGCAAATCAGTCAGTTACTACTCATCTGACTTTTGGAGCCTCCATGTTTGGGAATGATAATGGCTTCACCCATCAGTTAAAGTTAACTGATTGATCACAGTAAAATATCCAGGACAGCATGCAGCACGTCTAGCACTTACTATGTTATCAGTAAAGTTAGTGAAGGCAGACAATCCCAACGTAGGCTGCATGGAGAATTCCATCTGTGTCCATAAAAGGGTCTGTACTACAGGGCTTCCCAGGTGGCACTATTGGTAAGGAACCCATCTGCCAATGTAGGTAGATGTAAGAGATGCCAATTCAGTCCCTGTATTAGAAAGATCCCTTGGATGAGGGCATGACAACCCACTCCAGTATTCTTGCCTGGAGAATTCCATGGACAGGGGAGCCTGGTGGGCTACAGTCCACGGGGTCACACAGAGTCAGACATGACCTAAACAACTTAGCATGTATAGTACTTACCCTCTTGGCAGAAACATGTAGGAAATACACAAAAACAATGGTTTTTGGATAGTGGACGACAAGTAAAATAGAACTGTGGTCTACCAGAGAAGGCAAACCCACAGGCAGATGCTATGTGTTACCACAGCTTTCTTCCTAGAAGTACCTTCTCCATCATGGTCCAGGGAGGGAGTACCCAGCAAAGCTTGGTAATACTGTTTAGTCAATGAGACAGAAAGCAGAGCTCAGGGACACAGAGGCAGTTAGAATGTGAGGTGTAGGGACTGGACAGAAGGTAGCTGCACAGAATGAAAAAGACATTTTGGAGACATTTGCAGAAGAGTCCTCTTAGTCTTTGGATACCAGTATGTGCATGTGTGGGGTGAGATTCTATGAGACTAGCTAGACAAAGAAGAGCTGTCATGGAAGGAATGATTACAGGGGAGCTCTAAGCTGGAGTTCATACAGAGCAAGAGGCTTTTGAATTCCCACCAGCTAGTGGAGACATTACTGAATAAATACGGACATTAGTACAGACTCTAGGAATGGGAACACTTTCACAGTGGGGCTGAATTAGCCCTAGAGTTAAGGCTGCAATAGATGTTCCCTTAAATGCTTAAGGGGCTTCCCTGGTGCCTCAAATGGTAAAGAATTTTCCTGCAGTGCAGGAGACCCGGGTTCAATCCTTGGGTCGGGAAGATCCCCTGGAGAAGGAAATGGCAGCCTGCTCCAGTGTTCTTGCCTGGAGAATCCCGTGGACAGAGGAGCCTTGTGGGCTACAGTCCATGGGATCGCGAAGAGTTGGAGACAACTGGCAACTAACTTTCACTTTTATTTTTTAAAAGCTTATACACAAATCTTGAAAAGACTGGCTGAATCTGCAACAACTGTTGAGCTGCCTGACAGAACTTCCTTTTCAGGAATTTCAGTGAAATTCAGTCCTCAACAACGTATCTGGTGTCCATCAAAAAAAACCAAACAAACATGAAAGAAAGTATGAATAATATATAGGAGAAAAATCACTTGAAAAATTTCCAGGAATGAGATAAATGATAGAAACAGCAGATAAGGGCTTTGAAACTGCTACTAGAAGTGTAAGGGGGCTTTCCTGATGCCTTAGTGGTAAAGATTCCATCTGCCAATGCAGAAGACTTGGGTTCAGTCCCTGGATCAGGAAGATCCCCTGGGGAAGGAAAGAGCAACGCACTCCAGCATTCTTACCTGGGAAATCCCATGGATAGAGGAGCCTGGTGGGCTACAGTCCAAGGGGTTGCAAAGAATCAGACACAACTTAGTGACTAAACAACAACAAATATTATTGAGGACAAGATTTAAAGGGAACTAAAATGAAAATGAAAACACAAAATACATAAATTTGCAGGAATCATCCAAATCAGTGCTTAGAGGTATATTTATAGCTATATATTGGAACAGAAGAAACATCTCAAATAATAATTTAAGTTTTCAACTTAAGAAGCTAAACAAGAGACCAGATTAAATCCAAAAGTGGAAAGAAGAAAATAGTAAAGATAAAAAGAGATTACGAAGAGAGAAAATAGATCAAGGGAGAAAATAAGTGAAACTAAAAGCTTGTTCCTTGAAAAGATCAGTAAAAGACAACCAACAAACTTCCACAAAGAGTCATCAATAAACAGTAGAAAGGGTACAAATTATTAGTATCAGAAATGAATATAGGTTTATTATAATATGTTCTATAGGAAATAAAAGAATAATAAAGAAAAGGCATGACCAATCAATTGTATGTCAATAAAATTAACAACTTAGATGAAAGACAAAGTCTGGGAGAGACATATTTTCTTTTTAATCTAAAATGAGCAAAGAAAAAAAAGGCTAAATAACTGTATATAAAGTTATAGAAATTTGATTTTAAAGTACTTCCCTTATTAAATGCAACCCAGGATATCTTGGATTGGATCTTCAGACAGAAAAAGGATATTAATAGAAAAATTGGTAAAAATCCAAACTGTCTATGGATCAGTTAATTGTAATGCACCAGTGTCAGTTTTTTAATTTTTGCAAATATACCATGGTTGCCTAAGATGTTGCCACTAGGGCAGTGGTTCTCTGCCAAGGATAATTGTGTCCCTTGGGGAACATCAAGCAATGTCTTGAAACATTTTTTCTTTTGTTTTTGGCTGCCCTGGGTCTTTGTTGAGGCGTGTGGCCATTTTTTTTTCTAGTTGCAGTGAGGGCTTAGTTGCCTTGAGGCTTGTATGATCTTATTTCTGTCAACAAGGATCAAACCCAAGTACTCTGCATTGGAAGGCAGATTCCTAATCACTAGACCACCAGGGGAGTCCCTTGAAATAATTTTGGTTGTCCCAGTGTGGTGCTTTCAGAATCTACTGGGTAGAAGCTAAACACACAGTGCTGGGACAGCTCCACGACAAAGAATTGTCTGGACTGAAACATCAACTGTGGCCAGGTGGGAAAAGCCCACAGATGGTAATACTAGCTGAAGGATAAATTAGGACTTGGTACTATCTGGGCAATTTTTCTGTAAGTCTGCTGCTGCTAAGTTGCTTCAGTTGTGTCCGACTCTGTGCATCCCCAAGGCTCCCCCATCCCTGGGATTCTCCAGGCAAGAACACTGGAGTGGGTTGCCATTTCCTTCTCCAATGCATGAAAGTGAAAAGTGAAAGTGAAGTCACTCAGTTGTGTCCAACTCATAAGTCTAAATTTATTCTAAAATAAAATTAAAAAATGCTTCCCATAAAGAAAACTCCAGGTTCACCATGCTCTATTGATTAAGTTTATCAAACATCTAAGAAATAAATAATACTAATTTTATATAAGCTCTTTCAAAAAATTATAGGCAGAGAAAATATTCCTACTCCTTTTCTGAGGCCAGCATAATCTTTTCTCCCTTCCTTTCCTCTTCTGAATTTTTTCTCTCCAATTTCTTTCTTTAAAAAAAAATTATTTATTTATTTTAATTGGAGGCTAATTACTTTACAATATTGTAGTGGTTTT
>SJYX01015731.1:144328-155310 GCA_006410675.1 Oreotragus oreotragus
TTTTTTGTATTTCCATACAAATAGTGAAATTATTTGTTCTAGTTCTGTGAAAAATACCATTGGTAGCGTGATAGGGATTGCATTGAATCTCTAGATTGCTTTGGGTAGTATACTCATTTTTACTATGTTGATTCCTCCGATCCATGAACATGGTATATTTCTCCATCTATTAGTGTCCTCTTTGATTTCTTTCATCAGTGTCTTATAGTTTTCTACATAAAGGTTTTTTGTTTCTTTAGGTAGATTTATTCCTAAGTGTTTCATTCTTTTCATTGCAATGGTGAATGGAATTGTTTCCTTAATTTCTCTTTCTGTTTTCTCATCATTAGTGTATAGGAATGCAAGGGACTTCTGTGTGTTGATTTTATATCCTACAACTTTACTGTATTCATTAATTAGCTCTAGTAATTTTCTGGTGGTGTCTTTAGGGTTTTCTATGTAGAGGATCATGCCATCTGCAAACAGTGAGAGTTTTACTTCTTTTCTAGTCTGGATTCCTTTTATTTCTTTTCCTTCTCTGACAGCTGTGGCTAAAACTTCCAAAACTATGTTGAATAGTAGTGGTGAGAGTGGGCTCCCTTGTCTTGTTTCTGATTTAGGGGAAATGCTTTCAATTTTTTACCATTGAGGATAATGTTTGTTGTGGGTTTGTCATATATGGCTTTTATTATGTTGAGGTATATTCCTTCCATGCCTGCTTTCTGGAGGGTTTTTAAAATCATAAATGGATGTTGAATTTTGTCAAAGTCTTTCTCTGCATCTATTGAGATAATCATATGGTTTTTATCTTTCAGTTTGTTAAGGTGATGTATCACATTGATTGATTATGAATACTGAGGAATCCTTGCATCCCTGGGATAAAGCCCACTTGGTCATGATGTATGATCTTTTTAATATGTTGTTGGGTTCTGTTTGATAACGTTTTGTTGAGTATTTTTGTATCTATGTTCATCAGTGATATTGGCCTGTAGTTTTCTTTTTTGTGTGGCATCTTTGTCTGGTTTTGGTATTAGGGTGATGGTGGCCTCATAGAATGAGTTTGGGAGTTTACCTTCCTCTGCAATTTTCTGGAAGCGTTTGAGTAGGATAGGTGTTAGCTTTTCTCTAAATTTTTGGTAGAATTCACCTGTGAAGCCATCTGGTCCTGGGCTTTTGTTTATTGGAAGATTTTTTGTATTACAGTTTTGATTTCCTGCTTGTGATGGGTCTGCTAAGGTTTTCTATTTCTTCCTGATTCAGTTTTGGAAAGTTATACTTTTCTAAGAATTCTTCCGTTTCTTCCAAGTTTTCAATTTTATTGTCATATAGTTGCTGATAGTAGTCTCTTATGGTCCTTTGTATTTCTGTGTTGTCTGTTGTGATTTATCCATTTTCATTTCTAATTTTGTTGATTTGATTCTTCTCCCTTTGTTTTTTGATGAATCTGGCTAATGGTTTGTCTATTTTATTTATCTTCTCAAAGAACCAGCTTTTAGTTTTGTTGATTTTTGCTATAGTCTCTTTTGTTTCTTTTTCATTTATTTCTGCTCTAATTTTTATGATTTCTTTCCTTCTACTAACCCTGGAGTTCTTCATGTCTTCTTTCTCTAGTTGCTTTAAGTGTAAAGTTAGGTTACTTATTTGGTTTTTCTCTTGTTTCTTGAGGTAAGCTTGTATTAGCACTGCTTTTACTAAATCCCATAGGTTTTGTGTTGTTGTGTTTTTATTTTCATTTATTTCTATGCATATTTTGATTTTTAAAAATTTCTTCTGTGATTTGTTGGTTATTCTGAAGCATGTTGTTTAGCCTCCATATGTTTGTATTTTTAATATTTTTTTTCCCTGTAGTTGACATCTAATCTTACTGCATTGTGATCAGAAAAGATGCTTGAAATGATTTCAGTTTTTTTGAATTTACCAAGGCTAGATTTATGGCCCAGGATGTGATCTATCCTGGAGAAGGTTCTGTGCGCACTTGAGAAAAAGGTGAAATTCATTATTTTGGAATGAAATGTCCTATAGATATCAATTAGGTCTAACTGATCCATTGTATCATTTGAAGTTTGTGTTTCCTTGCTAATTTTCTATTTGGTTGATCTATCCATAGTTGTGAGTTGGGTTTTAAAGTCTCCCACTATTATTGTGTTATTATTAATTTCCCCTTTCATACTTGTTAATATTTGCCTTATATACTGTGTTGCTCCTATATTGGGTGCATATATATTTATAATTGTTATATCTTCTTCTTGGATTGATCCTTTGATCATTCTGTAGTGTCCTTCTTTGTCTCTTTTCATGGCCTTTATTTCAAAGTCTATTTTATCTGATATGAGTGTTGCTAATCCTGCTTTCTTTTGGTCTCCATTTGCATGAAGTATCTTTTTCCAGCTCTTCACTTTCAGTTTGTATGTGTCCCTTGTTTTAAGGTGGGTCCCTTGTAGACAGCATATATAGGGGTCTTGTTTTTGTATCCTTTCAGCCAGTGTTTGTATTTTGTTGGGGCATTCAACCTATTAACATTTAAGTTAATTATCTGTAAATATGATCCCGTTGCCATTTACTTTGTTGTTTGGGGCTCAAGTTTATAAATCTGTTCTGTGTTTCCTGCCTAGAGAAGATCCTTTAGCATTTGTTGAAGAGCTGATTTGATGGTTCTGAATTCTCTCAGCTTTTGCTTGTCTGTAAAGTTTTTGATTTCTCCTTCATATTTGAATGAGATCCTTGCTGAGTACAGTAATCTGGGTTGTAGGTTTTTCTTTTTCATCACTTTAAGTATGTTCTGCCATTCCCTTCTTGCCTGAAGAGTTTCTATTGAAAGAGCTGTGATCCTTATGGAATTCCCCTTGTGTGTTATTTGTTGCTTTTTCCTTGCTGCTTTTAATATTTGTTCTTTGTGTTTGATCTTTGTTAATTTGATTAATATGTGTCTTGGGGTGTTTCACGTTGGGTTTATCCTGTTTGGAACTCTCTGGGTTTTGGGGACTTTGGTGGCTATTTCCTTCCCCATTTTAGGGCAGTTTTCAACTATTATCTCCTCAAGTGTTTTCTCATGGCCTTTCTTTTTGTCTTCTTCTTCTGGGACTCCTATCATTCGAATGTTGTGTGTTTAACATTGTTCCAGAAGTCTCTGAGGTTGTCCTCATTTCTTTTAATTCTTTTTTCTTTTTTCCTCTCTGATTCATTTATTTTCACCACTCTGTCTTCCACCTCATTTATCCTATTTTCTTCCCCCATTATTCTGCTGCTGGTTACCTCCAGCGTGCTTTTGATCTCATTTATTATATTATTATTGATTGACTCTCTTTTATTTCTTCTAGGTCCTCATTAAACATTTCTTGTATCTTCTCAATCCTTTTCTCTAGTCTATTTATCTTTAACTCCGTTTTGTTTTCAAGATTTTGGATCATCTTTACTATCATTATTCTGAATTCTTTTTCTGGTAAACTCCCTATCTTCTCCTCCTCTTTTGTTTGGTTTGGTGGATATTTATCATGCTCCTTTACCTGCTGAGTATTTCTCTGCCTTTTCATTTTGTTTAGATTGCTGTGTTTAGGGTGGCCTTTCTGTAGGTTGGATGTTTGTGGTTCCTCTTTATTGTGGAGGCTGCTCTCTGTGGGTGGAGTTGAACTAGTGGCTTGTCAAGGTTTCCTGATCAGGGAAGCTTGAATCTGTGTTCTTATGTGTGGAGCTGGATGTCTTCTCTCTGGAGTGCAATGAAGTGTCCAGTAGTGAGTTTTAGGGAGTCTTTGGGTTTGGTGTGACTTTGGGCAGCTTGTATTTTAATGCTCAGGGCTGTGTTCCTGCATTGCTGGAGAATTAGCAAGGTATGTCTTGCTCTGGAACTTGTTGGCTGTTGGGTGGAGCTTGGTTTCAGTGTATGTATGGAGGCTTTTGGATGAGCTCCTGTCAATTAATATTCCCTGGAGTCAGGAGTTTTCTGGTGTTTTCAAGTTTTGGATTTAAGCCTCCTGCCTTTGGCTTTCAGTCTTATTGTTACAGTAGCCTCAAGATGTCTCTATCCATACAGCACAGACGATAAAACATCTAGGTTAATGGTGAATACCTAGTGAGTGACAACCAGAGAGGTTCACAGAGTTACATGGAGATGAGAAGAGGGAGGAGGGAGATAGAGGTGACCAGGAGGAGAAGAGGGGGAATCAAAAGGGGCAAGAGCAATCTAGACAGTAATCAATTCCATATGTGCTCTCCGCAGTCTGGAATGCCCAGAGAGGTTCACTGATTTACATAGAGAAGGGAAGAGGGAGGAGGGAGATAGAGGTGACCAGGAGGAAAAGATGGGGAGTCAAAAGGGGAGAGACCAGTCTAGTCAGTAATCTGTTCCCTAAGTGTTCTCCACATCCCAGAACACCCAGAGATTCTCAAAGTTAAGCAGAGGAGAGAAGGGGGAGAGAGGAGAGAGAGGTGACCTGGGGGACAAAAGGGAGAGAGAAATCTAGCCAATAATCATACCCTTAAATAAAACTGGGTACTGAAGATTAGATTCTTAAAGGTACAAAATTGATAACAAATACCACAAAGCAAAGATTAAATATCTAGAGTAGAGGTTAGATTCTCAAAACTGCAATATTAAAAATACAAAACAAAATCAATCACAGAAATTATAAAAGATATATATATATATGAAATTTGCTTTCAAAATATAGTATTTTTTTGAGAAGGTAATAGTAGGTTATAAAAATGAAAATTAAAGGAGTAATAAATAAAATAAAAAATTAAAAAAATGATAATAGTAAAAATATATCTAGGAATTTCTCTGGAGCTATTGAGGGCAGTGTGGGGTCAGCTCAGTTTCAGATAGTTCCTTGTTCTAGGTAATACTTCTTCTTAAGGTCTATAGACCCCTTCCAATGCTTAGTCAATGTTAACTACAGGGTTTTAATCTGTTGGACCTGTCACTTACAGAGCAGTTCCCTCTTCTTTGTTTATTTTGGCTTCCTCTGTTTGCAAGTCTCTTCAGTGTCTAATTTCCACCCTGACACAAGGGGGCAAAGGTGGTCACTTATTGAGGCTCACTTGTTCAGTTGCGTTGGGCGGGGGGAGGAACACTGCAAACAAATATCATTGGTGTCTGTGGGGAGTGCTCACAGTGTCTGGACCACACTGGGTTTGCCCCAGCTCATGGTGCATGTGCTTTTCTGCTCTACACTGCTCAGGCTCTAGGCTGCTGTGCAGGGGAACTGTCCAAAGCAGGCCCTGCATTTCGTGCACTTCCCAGGTCTAAGCCGTCCAGGTTCTCGGGTACTCCACAATGGCACAGACTCGGCTGGTCATGCATTTTGTGCCCTTCCCAGGTCCGAGCAGCTCAGGTGACCAGGTGCTTGGCGAGCGCACTGCCCCAGGTGGGTGGTGCATCTTGTCACCTCCCTGGTCCCTGCCGCTCGTTTCCTCGGTGCGCTGCAAGGGCACTGTCTGAGGTGTGCTGTGTGTCTCCTCTGGGGAGCTGATCTCAGGCTGTGACCCTCCTGGCAGATGTCAACCATCTAGGATCCCAGGAAGACTTGGTTAGCAACTGAGGGCCTGCTCACAGTTTGGTGGCGGATGCCGTCTCTGGGGCCAAGATTGCCCCTTGCCTTCTGGCTGCCTCTCTGCCTCCTGCTGGGGAGTAGGGGGGCCAGTCTGCAGCCAGCTAGCTCTCCTCTGGTATTCACTCAGTCCTTTGTTCTGTGAGCTGGCCAGGCTGTGCCTTAGGTTAGAGCTTTTCATGGGAAAGTTCTCTCTCTCTCTGGCTATCCCACAATTTGGGTTACTGTCTCATATTAGTTTCCTTCCCTCAGATTGTCCTTGGGGCATTCAGGCCTGGTCCTTACCCTAAGCATGCAACTCGAGCCTCCCTGTCCAGCCCCTTCTTGCTGGTGGCAGTCATGAGCATCTGGGCTACTTTTCCGCTGGGAATTGGGGTTAGATGCATATTCTGTGGGGTTTTTTTTCCCCCTGGTTATATTGCCTTCTGAGATTCCAAAACTCCTCACCGACCTGCCAGTGAGAGGTTTCCTGCTTTTTGGAAACTTCTCCTCCTTCATGAGTCCCTCCCCAGGACAGGTCTCCATCCCTAACTCTTCTTTTGTCTCTCTCTCTCCCTCTCTCTCTTTTTTTTTGTCATTTATATTTTGTCCTACCTCCTTTTGAAGAGAATAGTCTACCTTTCTGGGTGCCTGGTGTCCTCTGCCAGCATTCAGAAGTTGTTCTGTGGAAGTTGCTCAGCATTCAAATGATCTTTTGATGAACTTGTGGGGAAGAAAGTGGTCTCCCCATCTTATTCCTCTGTCATCTTAGGACCACCCCCTCTCCACTTCTTTTTATTTTCTTGTCTTCCTCTAAATATGTGGTCATTTTGTGTCACAGCAAGAAGTATCCTAATATAATTAAAGAAATGTATATTCTATCAGGGGGTTTTCTATCAACCACATCTTTCTCACTCATTTCATCTCTGAGTTTACCTACCCAGATATCGCTGGCCCCACTAACAGATTCTTGATCATGGCATGTGGGATGTGGGTTAGAGTTTGGTTTTATGGTGGCTTTATGTGTAGATATCTTTGACAGTACATGTCCAGGCAAGTTCACAGAGGCAAACACAATCTCTGTTCAATAAAGTCATTAACCCTGACCAGGATATGTGCAACCAGGCTTCTGTTTTCTGTGCCTGGCTTCTTCAGCAAGCAGATATACAGAACTTATTTTAGTACAGCAATTTAATTACTTATGACACATCTTTGTAAACAACATAATTATATAGCTGTCAATGTCTCTGATGCCCCTGGAAAGCTTCCTGAATTTAATGTCATGAACTGTTGGTTGTCTCCTCCACCTACTCACCAAACACCTAGAAGAACCTGTGGTGTTCTTCTAGGAACAAGTATATTTGAACCTTCTCTTCTGAACTCACCATCAGGAACACAGAGCACTGAAAGGTTTGGCGTCTTCACTAACCTGGAAACAAGCAATTTTCTCTGGGGACTTGTAGGGAACATGTGTTAATGGGAGCATTTATTATATGGTGAAATCTTGGCTTGCTTGGGGACCAATTAGGGATCTCCTGAAGTCATCTCTCTTGAAACCTAACAATAATTTCAATTACAGCAATTTAGAAAATTGCATGCTTTAGATATCAGCTCCCTAACTTTTTATCAATCGTTTGGCTCTGTTTTATTAAAAGCCTGCATTTCACTGAAACATACATATAATAAGAATATGTTGTAAACATATTCAAAAAGTGTGGCTCAGTGTCAAAACTTAACCTGATCCCTGTGGTTTTCTGCTATTCTCATTATACTCATTGTTAGCTATTGGTTTAAGTCTCTGAAGAAAGTATTTTGGGTCTGCCCCAACTCACTCCATGTTTTCTTCTTATAGGACCTTGACAAGTTAAAGTTTTGCTTTGAAAAATGGGGATATTTGCAAAGGATCCAAAGCAGGCATCTTTGTCCCAACCCCAGAGAAAATATAGGCTTATTTTTATGGTAGAAAATAGTTGTGAGTTTGTCAAAATATTAGGTCTGTTACACAAGATATTTGGGAAGACAGGTAAAAAGTACAGTAATGAAAATGTATGAAGGAAGGAATTATAATATAGGAAATTATAAAAGCATTATTCAAAGTAGGACATGGGAAGGGAAGAGGAGGGTGTGACAAATTGGGAGATTAGGAGTGACATAGATCCACTATCATGTGTAAAACAGATAGCTAGAGAACAGCACAGGCAGTTCAGCTCGGTGCTCTGTGATGACCTAGAGGGATGGGATGGGTGGTGGGAGGGAGCTCCAAGAGGGAGAAGACACATGTATACACAGCTGATTCACCTCATTGTACAGCAGAAACCAAAACAACATTGTAAAGCAATTATACTCCCCCCTCAGAATATCAACAACTCCAAATATGCAGATCAGTTCAGTTCAGTCGCTCAGTCGTGTCCGACTCTTTGCGACCCCATGAATCGCAGCACGCCAGGCCTCCCTATCCATCACCATCTCCCGGAGTTCACTCAGACTCACGTCCATCGAGTCCGTGATGCCATCCAGCCATCTCATCCTCGGTCGTCCCCTTCTCCTCCTGCCCCCAGTCCCTCCCAGCATCAGAGTCTTTTCCAATGAGTCAACTCTTCGCATGAGGTGGCCAAAGTACTGGAGTTTCAGCTTTAGCATCATTCCTTCCAAAGAAATCCCAGGCTTGATCTTCAGAATGGACTGGTTGGATCTCCTTGCAGTCCAAGGGACTCTCAAGAGTCTTCTCCAACACCACAGTTCAAAAGCATCGATTCTTCGGCGCTCAGCTTTCTTCACAGTCCAACTTTCACACCACTTTAATGGCAGCAAGTGAAGAGGAAGTTAAGAGCCTCTTGATGAATGTGAAAGTGGAGAGTGAAAAAGCTGGCTAACAACTCAGCATTCAAAAAACTAAGATTGTGGAATCCGGTCCTATCACTTCATGGCAAATAGATGGGGGAAATGTGGAAATAGTGTCAGATTTCATTTTCTTGGGCTCCAAAATCAATGCGAATGGTGACTGTAGCCATGAAATTAAAAGGCACTTACTCCTTGGAAGAAAAATTTTAACAAATCTAGAAAGTTTATTAAAAAGCAGAGATATCACTTTGTCAACAAAGGTCCATTATAGTCAAAGCTATGGTTTTTCCAGTAGTTATGTATGAATGTGGTGTTGGGGCATAAAGAAGCTTGAGCACCGAAGAAGTGAGGCTTTTGAACTGTGGTATTGGAGAAGAGTTTTGAGAGTCCCTTGGACTGCAAGGAAATCAAGCCAGTTGATCCTAAAGGACATCAACCCTAAATATTCGTTTGCAGGACTGATACTGAAGCTCAAATACTTTGGCCATTGGTGCAAAGATCTGACTCATTGGAAAAAACCCTGATGCTGGAAAAAACTGAGGGCAAGAGAAGAAGCGGGCGACAGAGGATGAGATGGTTGGATGGCATTACTGACTTAATGGATATGAGTTTGACAAAACTCAGGGAGACAGGGATGAACAGAAAAGCCTGACATGCTGCAGTTCAAGGGGTTGCAAATGGTTGGACATGACTTAATGACTGAACTCAAGAAGTATGTATATATATATCTCCCTCAAAATAACAAAGTAGGAACTTGAGAAGATCCTAAAAATGTTGATTGAAAGAGCAGGTGTTCTCAATCAATTATGGTCCATATTTTTGATGTTGAAAGATATATTCAACATCACCATATATATTCTCCATTCACCAAGAGTAGCTGTGCTTTGCAGAGACATGACTCAATTACATATGAAAACAATATGTGTTAGTGCTCAGTTGTACAGACAATAAAAGATGGGAGTACTGTTTCACTTGAGTGAAAAAGTTTGTTGGGGAACTAGGTAGGTGACTTCTTCAGTTCAACCAAGGATCCACAAATAAATGTAACTTTTGCCTCAACTGGTCATTATTAGAGGAATATTGGAATCAGCAGAGAGGAGCAGCTGGGAACGTCATCACATAAATATTGATGACTTTGCAGAAAGGTCTGCTCTCCCACTTTAAATTCCTGCTGATGAGTTACTCTCTTTGAAATGAAATTACTTGTCTACAGATTAAGATGCCACCTAAGGTCACTGATTCATTATCTGTAGGAAATGCATTTTGAATTTTGTCCTAAGGAGTTATGCGTATTTGCTCAAAACAGCTTCCCCTCCTTTTGTGGGGAATTGGGATCAACTTGAAGCACTGTATGACCAGGGAACAGATCAGTGAACAGCAAGTTAATCCCCTTGCTTTCATCCACTAAACTCATTATGATAGGGAAGGGTCCTCAGTTTTCCTAGGTAACTAATAAACATACTGAATGACTTGGTGAAAATGACAGAGAGAAATAACTTCAAGGAAAGAGGAGAAACTTTACCATTGGGGAAGCCATATTTTTATGATCTAAACACTTTTCTAAAATGATTTCCAGGAACTTTCCTGGTGTTCCAGGGGTTTAGTGGTCCTTTGATTAAGACTCTGTGCTTTCACTGCAGGGGGCATCAGTTCAATCCCTGGTCAAGGAACTAGATCCTAGATGCCTTGTGGTACAACAAAGAAAGAAGTAAATGAAACAAAAACAAAATTTATTTTTAGATTTAAGAATTAGACTCTCCCTTCTGCATCTCCTTGAATCTTTTCCCCAGTATTTGTTAAAGCAAATACTTGTGAACTTCAGAGGAGGGTTCTTGGGTCCTGTAGTCCCCATGTCCCTTGGGGAGAATCAGAGATGTTTGAGTATTCACCTCTCTCCTCTTCCACTTTCTAATGTGTTAGCACAAAAGCCCAGCTCCATGGACTCCAGAGGGAAGGCTCTGAGATATCAGTTACCAGTCCATTTTCAGTTCGGTTCAGTTGCTCAGTTGTGTCCAACTCTTTGACCCCATGAACTGCAGCACACCAGGCTTCCTGTCCATCATCAACTCCCAGAGCTTGCTCAAACTCACGTCCATTGATTCGGTGATGCCATCCAACCATCTTTTTATGTGAAGGCCACCCTTCTTGCCTGTCTTCTGTTTCTAACCTTCTTTCCTCCCTGTCTTACTGGTTTCTTCTGAGAGTGTTTTCTTAACAGATCATTCTACTCATATCAGTGACTCAGGCTCTACTTCTGGCTTCTGGAAGAACTTGTTCCGAAGATGTCCATACAATTATAAAGGGGAGCCATGGTTAATTCACATAGGGATTCTTCCTGTGAGACAGTGAACATCAGTGATTTTAAGCAGTTGGAACTATCTTCTGCTCTCATATTCTGCAGCCACCTGATCTATTTTTGGCTCATAAAGTCCAGCAGAGAATTTGCATAATGGGCTTCAATAGATTCACTATCATCTTGCTTACCTGTCAGGAAGATATTGTAAGGTCTATTTTTATTTTATCTTTTAAAAATATATGAGAATTCCTCAAGCCTTTTATTTTATTTTCTTTTTTTTTTTTTGTATTTATTTATTTTTTTACACAAACTCCCAAACATGAACCCCCCTCCCACCTCCCACC
>SJYX01015732.1:0-25753 GCA_006410675.1 Oreotragus oreotragus
AAAAAAAAAAAAATCTTTACCTGGCTTTGAATGAACGTTTGGTGTTATTACAACAGGAAAAAAAATCCCATTTGCTTTTCATTACAGATCTGGTTGTGTTTTGTTATTTTTTTGTCCCCAGAGAGTGAGGATTTTACTGACAGGTTGATTACAAGAAGGGAAAAAGAGAACAATGGGCTTTGGAGTCAGATGATCTTGGGTCCAATCCCGCTGGACCACTGACCACTGAGAGACGGAGGCCCCCCACTGGCTCCGTGAGCCTCAGACTCGCATTGACAAAGTGCGGGTGCCGCCGCCACCTCCCAGGGTTGTGGCAAAAATGAAATGACGCTGCTGCCAATAGTTACTATTCTGTGCCGATCACCTTTATGACAGACTTGGCCCCTGCTCTCACGGAGCGTGCATTGTACTAAGAGGGATTGCACACAAATAGGAAGTCAAAAGAGAGAGACAGTTTCAAGTGATCATTGCTATGAAGCAAACAAACCAGAGCGTGAGCGGCTGGAGAGGGATCTGGGGATTCAATAAAAGGCCAGAGGAGCCTTCTTTAAAACTCAGATGAAGATGAGCCCGGAGATTTTCACGGTGAGTGAAGTAAGCCAGAGAAAGACAAATGTCGATGTCATACGGTATGTTGATGTCATTTGATATCGACTATGTGTGGAATCTAAAAACGCGGTACAGATGAACTTATTTGCAAAACAGAAACAGAATCACAGATGCGGGGAACCAGTTCACGGTCACCAGGGGACAAGAGGCGGGGAGGGAGAGGCTGAAAGGTCGGGATGGTTGTATACACACTGCCACACATAAAATAGATAACTAATAAGCATCTTGGAGAAGGAAATGGCAACCCACTCCAGTGTTCTTGCCTGGAGAATCCCAGGGATGGTGGAGCCCAATGGGCTGCTGTCCGTGGGGTCGCACAGAGTCGGACACGACTGAAGCGACTTAGCAGCAGCAGCAGCAATAAGCATCTACTGCATAGCATGGCGCTTCCCTGGTGGCTCAGACGGTAAAGAATCCGCCTGCTGATNAATGGCAACCCACTCCAGTGTTCTTGCCTGGAGAATCCCAGGGATGGTGGAGCCCAATGGGCTGCTGTCCGTGGGGTCGCACAGAGTCGGACACGACTGAAGCGACTTAGCAGCAGCAGCAGCAATAAGCATCTACTGCATAGCATGGCGCTTCCCTGGTGGCTCAGACGGTAAAGAATCCGCCTGCTGATGCAGGAGACGTGAGTTTAATCGCCGGGTCGGGAAGATCTCCTGGAGAAGGGAATGGCGACTCACTCCGGGACACTTGCCTGGGAAATCCCATGGACAGAGGAGCCTGGTGGGCTACAGTCCATGGAGTCGCAAAGAGTCAGACACGAAACTGGGTAGCTAAACAATGACAGTGGTAAAGCGGAGGGAGCTCTGCGCGGTGCTCTGTAATGGCCTCTGTGGGAAAGCACTCTGCAAAGGGTGGCTGCGTGTCTAAGGGATGCGCTGTGCGATATACCCGAGACTAACAACATTGCCAATCAGCCACGCTCCAATAACGATGACAGAAACACACACACACACACACACACACACACACACACCCCAGGCGCCGGAGCACCAGCTTGGAGAAGCGCTTTCCAGGAGGAAGGCGTCAGAGCCGCCGTAGAGGCCCTGAGATGGGCGAGCTTGTGCTGGGCGAGGAGAAGAGCGAGGCAGCTGGTGCGGCAGAAGAGGAGTTAGCAAGGGGGAGAGCTGTGGGCTCAGCTGAGAGACCTACCTGCAGCCAGACCACAAAAGGGCTTAAAGGCTGGTTGGTGCAAGGAGGCTGAATTGTATTCTGGCTGCAAAGGAAGGACGTTGCAGGGTCTTAAGCAGGGGAATTCTCTGACTTGATTTACCTGTTTTAAAGATTCCTGTGGCTGCTGATGCAGAAGGGATTGCAGGGCCCACGGGGGCAGGAAGACCTAGTCTTGGGGGTAAGACAGCGGTTCCCATCAGGACGTGAGGTAGACAGATGCTCGGCCCCCGATCCATTTCCTTTCACATATCCCTGTCATCAGAGGAGTTTTAATGCATGTCTAAAGGCCAGATGAAGAAAATTCTAAAGGATTTTCAGACCTTGAGCAGCTCTGAATTAGAATGCCTCTTTTATTCAGTGGCCAAGGCTGTGAAAGGCTGGGGAAGTCCCCTCTCCCCGACCACTTCTGGGCAGCCTAGCAAGAAACTAGGGGACGTGCTTAATCCGCCAGAGATCCAATTTCCTCCAAATCACTCATTTCAAAGCCAGAAAATGCAAGAAGGGACTGTTACGTCCTCTAGGCAGCGGGTGAACAGCATCCATGCACCAATGACATGGCCGCAGCGATGATAAGAACGTGCCTGAGAGCTTCCCAGGCACTGTGCTAAGGGGCCTTACATGTGTTTTTGCCCCAGATCCTCCCAACTGCCTGTGAAGCTGGGCTCTTACCATCCCTACATTATAGATGAGGATACTGAGGCCATGAGAGGTGAATCGACTGGCCCAAGGTCACACAGCAGGGAGGGGCAGAGCCAGGCTCGGAAGCCGTGTATAACCCCTCACTGGGGGCATTTTAATGCATCCGTCAGCCTTAGCCCTCTGGCTTCTCAAGAAGCCCGCCCCCTGCAGCGACCCACCGAGGGATGGGCCGGCCAGGGGAGACCGTGGTCTTGGAATTTCCCAAAGCTGATCTCCTTGAAACCTCTTCACATCCATGAGCCGTGAGCCGGCAATCTTCCTGTAACCAGAGAGGCCGCGGCCACCCAGCTGAGAGGCAGAACATGTGGGTCTGAGCCCAGAGCTGAGCCTGGCCCCTCCTCCATCCTGCTCCTTCTGGAGACCGGACCAGCCACTGTCATCCCTGGGTGGCCACCCCACCCCCACAGTGCCTGGGGGCACCGTGCCTGGCTTTGAGCTTCCAGAAGGTGATCCAGTGGAGCGGGAAAGTGGACCGAGGCTTTTTCTGTGTAAGGCGGCCAACTGTCCAGATTTGCTCAGGATGGAGAGGCTTATCAGGATGTAGAACCTCTGGTTTTTGCGCCCCCGGAGTGGCAAGCAAACAACAAGCTGGTCTTCCTTAGTGGAGGCCTTGGATGTGGGACTTACAGAGCTAAAACTAGGAAAGGCCTGGGTAAACGGGGATGCGCTGGCCACCCGACCTGTCACCCATGGACTGGATTGAGGTTACAGGGTGACAGATCCCATCTGGGTCAAATTATCACTTTACACTGTCAGAGAAACTNCAGAGCTAAAACTAGGAAAGGCCTGGGTAAACGGGGATGCGCTGGCCACCCGACCTGTCACCCATGGACCAGATTGAGGTTACAGGGTGACAGATCCCATCTGGGTCAAATTAGCACTTTACACTGTCAGAGAAACTCAGAGATGAAATGCCATGCCTCCAGTGAGTGGTGAGCTCCCCGTCACGAGAAGCATGCAAGCAACTGTTAGATGATGCTTGGCGAAGAGTTTCTGGGAGCCCATCCTTTGTCCCTTACTCTGAGGTGAGGCAGAGGGGCCGTCTCTCCCAGCTCAGCTGGGCTGTTCAGCTCTCTTCTCCCCACATTTTACCTCCTCTTGGGCCTGCTGTCCGAGGTGCATTCCATGCCTGCTTGCCTCCACAGCTCACTGGCCCGCTAAGTGAGGCCTGAAAATTACCTGCACGGCCAGGTGAATGTGACAGCGATCAAAGGTGCAGCTTTGGTGGGAGAGTAACGTGTAATTTGCAGAAACGCTGCTGGAGCAGCGATAACACATGTGGCCCATGAGTGAGCAGAGACTGACAGTTTCAGTGGCACTGCTTTGGGCTGCCTTTTCTCCTGTTGAAATCTCTGATAGACATGATGTGAAGGAGCCTGAGATCCCTCCTCTCCCGGTGGGGACCGCCTGGAGGGCAGGAAGCCCGTTGTCAGTGAGCCTGGTCTGATTCTAGGGTGGCTGATGCTGTCATCTCCACGGTTATGGTCAGAAACCTGGCCTCTAATCAATGGTGGGCACCAGGCGGCCTGCGGGAGCCACGGGAAAGAGGGGCTGTGCCTGCGGACCACCTGCCTAGAGCCAGCTGTGTGCCCACGTGTCTCGATCTGAGTTATGGTCCAAAAGGCGCCCTCTGGCACCCAGCTGCCCCAGAGAGAGGTGAAGGAGATGCCAGGCGTTGGCAGAACCCGGGGGATGTAGGTCATCCAGGGTGGCTCCCCCAGTCCTCTGTCCATTCTTCCTAGAGTATCTGGGGCTGGAAAAAAAATGAGAGACCAAGCTGGCAGGACAGATGCCTCCTAATTATCTCTCTTGTTTGAACTGAGATCTTCAAAGAGCCACTTCCCTGGGAATCGAGGGTGAGGGGACAGAGAGGGTGCGGAATCTCTCAATTTTTCTTCCCCGCGGGGCTGGTAATTCAGCCACCAGGAATGCTCCAGGCTCAAAGAGCTGGGAGATGAAGCTGCCAGCAGGCAGCCCCGGTGCAGAGACACCGTCTGGCTCAGCTTAGGAGCGGAGTCTTGAAGCGGAGATGCTCCGGGGAGGAGCGCCCCTCTGGAAGGAGCGTGGAGGGAGTTCAGAGCGTCAGAAGCACGTTTCTGAAGGGCTAGGCAGCCTCTTGGTGTATGTTGAGGGGAGCTGGGCCCCAGAGCGGGGAGAGGACTTGCCAGAGGTCACGCACAGATGAGTCGCTAAGTCTGTGGCTGTCTTTGCCTTCCTGGAAGCCTCTGTTCTTCCTCAAAGCTGCGGTACAGGGCGGTGAAGGCCTGGGGCCATCGGTGGAGAGAAAGGAAGGCCCTTCCTCGATGCTAGGGTGGTAGAGGGGCACGTCCTATGACTGGGGGTGTTTCAGTACCTGCCTTCCTGGAGCTGCCGGTCTGATGGCAGCCGAGTACTCCCTGCATGCGTGGCGTGCCAAGTCACTCGGTCGTGGCTGACTCTTTGCGACCCCATGGACTGCAGCCCACCAGGGTCCTCTGTCCATGAGAGTCTCCAGGCAAGAGTACTGGGGTGGGTTGCCATGCCATCCTCCAGGGGATCTTTCCGACCCATGGATCGAACCTGAGTCTGCCATGGCTCCTGCCTTGCAGGCGGATTCTTTACTGCTGAGCCACTGGGGAAGCCCAGGCACTCCCTGGTGCTGGGGAACTGCCAGTCCGATGGTGGAAACACAGCTCCCACCCTAATGGAGCTCCCCGTCTGATGGGGAGACAGCTCCACATGGAGAGGGGCAGCCTCTGGACTTGGGGAAGCTTCCAGCTGAGAGGGGACCTTCTGCTCAGATGGCTCCTTGGCTGAGATGAGCCCGTAATCCACTCTCCCCCGTGAGCTTGCTGACTCTCCTCTTGCTCCTTCAGGAAGTCCTCCCCAAGCACGCCGCCCTGTGACACAGGATCGTAGCCATGTGGGTCCTCCTTCAGCCACTAAGGAGGGGCTGACAGTCATCCCAAAGCCTCAGGCAAATGCCCAAGAGGTCCCGCAGGGCATCCCACCTACCCTGGGCCTGTCACCCCATCAGCAGCTTGCAGTCTCTCTCACCCCAAAATGACATCAGAGCCCCTCAGAGGATGAAGAGCCCCCAGTTCCATTAGATCCCCCTTCACTGCGCTGCTCTGGCCTCGCTTGCCCCTTAAATAGCTGCGCCTTTCATGTCCTGACACGTTGCTTTACAGCTCATTTGCTCCTGGACGAAGAGGCTGGGTGGAGGAGCTGGAGACATCAGGAACAATCGACCGACTCAGGAAACAAGAGGGCAGCGGAGGGTTTTCTGTACAGAAGGCCCCGGAGCTACTGAGAGGAAGGCACACTGTGTGTGTTTCAACCTGTGGAATCTGCCATCCACAGGGCCGAGGGGCACTCCCGCCGTGGGGGGCACATGCGTGACAAACGACTGTCTTCCACCCAGAGAAGTCCGGGCACAGCTGTCCGGCTGCTTCCCTTGTCCCCGCGCTGGAGGCCCCAGAGCGGAGGTCCGCTGAGGCTCCTGTCCTTCCCTCTGCTCCCAGCCCTGGGAAGAGCTGACTGGCTTTGGTTTCACAAGCTGGCGATCGGGAATTTCTTCCACTCCCAGACGTGTGGGAACGTGACCACCCAGAGCCGGGCTGGTGCAGAGACAGGAAGCCCGCGCCCCAGCCTCGGGCCTCCCACCTGAGTGCGCGTGTTCTTCAGGATGGGCCACAGGTGAGCCCCACCTTCGGGCTCGTCTCTGCTTCAGCTTCACTCCCGGGGCGCCCAGGGGTGCCTGATACCTCATCCACCACACCACCTGGGAGCCTCCTACGCAACACCAGAAAAGGAAACTTCAACGCTGATGGGTCAGGGAACCTGCAGGAAGAGAAGCTTTGGGGTGTATTTTAGCATTTTAGGAAGAAATCTGCCCTGCAGGTCAGGAGACCTGGGTCTCAGCGCCAGCTCTGCTACTGAGGCTGGAAGGCCCAGGCATTCAGTCTGATCTCTGCCAGATGCATCTCCTCAACCGGAAAATGAGCAGATGAGGCCAACTGAACAGAAGGGCAGAGCGATGGTGGGCAAGGGACGCTTCCTCCACATTTGGACTCATCAGCTGGAATCCGCGCCTCCTGTCTTCACGTTTACCAAGGGCACAAGGCCTCCTTCTCCAACCCCACCCTGCACTTGCCCTTTGCGCCCAGGGCTACCTGTCCCCACAGAGATGGCCGTACAGAGTGGACAGCAGAGGGACTCCAGAAGACCCTCAGAGAGTGGGTTCTGAGCAGGAGGCCAGGACCAGGTAGGCAGGAAACTCACAAAAGGCCAAGGAGCTGGAAAATCCCCTTCCCACCTTCTCCCCTGATCTTCCAGCCTCTGGTCCTGGTCCAGCTGAGAGCTCCCTCTGCCTTCCCAATGGCAGCCAAGCCTCACCTCCTGCAGAACGCCTGCTCAGGCCCGCACTCTTGGATCAGGCCTTCCCTGTATCTCTCCAAATCCGCTGGCCCTCTTGTTCAGGGGCATTCGTTTTCCGATTCCAAGGGCATCCCACCTTACCCATTAAACGACTCATTCCCTTCAGGGTGCGAGCAGTGTCTGGGGTGGCCAAGCGTCAGCCAGCCCCCACACGCGTACACGAGCACAGCCAGGAGAACAGTCATCTCGTTCATCACTCGCAGGCAACGTGGGCAAGGGTGATGGTGGCGGCCTCTGCGGCCAGTCTGCGCTCATCAGTCACACGGAACCAGCACGCCGTAGGTACCTGACGCACGCACGGCCAGGAAGCTGGGCTCCAGCAGCCTGGGGTCAACTCCTGGCTCCACCACGCATGGACTGCGCGATCTGGAGCAAGCACGCTGACCCCCCGTCTCTTCAGCTGTAACGCAGGGGTAATAACAGAAGTCACCTCATAGGGAGCTGTGAGGATTAAATGAGATGCTTTCTGTAAAGTGCGCTTACAACAGAGCTGGGCACATTGCGAGTGGTCAATAAACACAAACTCAGTACTGTGTTCCAGAGCTAGCAGAGCCTGCAAGGACCCATTTCTGGGTCATTCTCACCTGCTCACAGGCTGGTAAGAAGAAGCCCCCACCCCCAGTCACTTCTGGCTTCACCATGGTTACACTAAATTGCTGAAAACCCTTTCTTCAGTGGTCTCTTCCGAGCTCTTAATCTCTGAGGCTCAGAAGAAAAGCCTATTGAAGAAAATGCCCGCGGAAGATCCAGGACCTTGGAAAGAGGTGACTGGCTGGGCCTCTGCCTGCCCTTCTGACCGGGAGCTCCAGGAAGAAGCAGACGAGACTGTGAACGGCGCGCTTGGCCTTGAGATCCTGGCTGTGTGAACCCGCTGCCAAGAAGCTGCGTGAAGGGCGGAGACTTCAGGGGGCAGAGCAGCGTGGGGGCAGGCTTTCCCTGCCCGCTGCCTGGTGGGCACAGACATCCGCCTGGAAACAGGTGATGATGCAGCACGTGGAAATGGAGACTCAGCGCCCCACAGGAGGGGCGGACGGGGCAAGGGGATGCTGGGAGAACGCGTGCGTGGGGGGGTGGGGACAGGCATGGCAGGAAAGCGTGCCTGAGAGAACGGGCTTGAGCTGGGTTTGTGTGCCTGTGGGTCAAAGGACGGCCCACAGACCGTGACTCCCCAGGAGTGGAAGCTGGCACGAAGCACCCAGAGGCCACGCGAGGTGCGGCTCTGTGGCTGCTGGGGACGCTGGTCCCATAGCCCATGTCCGGGACCCTGAGGCCAGATGCGCTCCGGCGCTCAGGCCTCATCCTCCTCCTGAAAAGTTGATGTGTGGCTTGCTCAGTATATTACCTAACCCGCCCAGGGGGCCAAGGAATCACTCCATAATTGCCCGCATCAATATTTCTGCAGCGAAATGTCTGGACGGCAGCATTAATGAGGTAAATAGAGACCGTCGTAAGCTCTCCTTGGCTCAGGCTGGGTTTTGCCACCAAGTCAGTTCAGGTCAGTCCAGACTGGCCACAATTGGCTCACCAAAACAGCCTTTTAATCTTCAGATATTTTGGGGTTGCTGGGTTGCAGGTAAAGGGTTGTAAGCTTGTGTAAAAAGAATACTGGAGTGGGTTGCCATTTCCTTCTCCAGGGGATCTTCCCGACCCGGGGATCGAACCCAGGTCTCCCGCATTGCGGGCAGACGCTTTAACCTGTGAGCCACCAGGGAAGCCCCAAGAATCATGACACGGAGCTCAATGGCCGCTGTCATAGCTTCTATGTATGGGCTGCCCACCGTGTGGTAGGTCAGCTGGACAATTCACCACGGCCCTTAAAAGTGGGCGTGCCTTTCTATTTGGAGGTGAAGGGAAAGGCAGGTTAAGGGAGCACCTAAGTCAACACCATTGGTAACAGGAGACAGGAGTGTATGAGAGGCAAACACTCGGAGAAACTCCTGAAATAAAACGCCCAGGAACGGAGAGGTTTCATTTAAATCAAATGGCCCATCAGGTGAATTTCCCCCATTCATCTGCATGTTTCTGTCGTAGGTATGATGAGGGCATGAGAGAGCCTCAAGGCCTCTGAGTCTGCTCAGGGCTGTCATGGTGTCCTGCAAAGGGCTGCCAGCCTCCTCATCCCTGCTCTGGGCTCCCTCTCTCCACACTCTCTCTCCCCATTTCACAGCTGGAGAAACTGAGGCTCAGGGCCCAGTGACGTGCCTGAGGGCTCAGATTCCCGTTGGCATTCGTGGTGTGACAAGAATCACGGGGTGACTCTGGGAGTTCCCTGGTGGCCTAGTGGTCAGAAATCTGGCCTTCTGCTGCTGGGGCCCGGTTTCAAGCCCAGCCTGGGGAACTGAGATCTAGCAAGCCACGTGGCGAGGCCAAAATAAAGAATCTTGGGATTTGAGTGCACCCTATTCAATGCTGTTATTAATGCCACTAAGCATTAGTTGGGCACTTGCTGTATGCCAGGCCTCGTTCTATGTGGCTTGTGTGTATTACCTTATTTAATTTAAGGGGTGGGGGCTTGGGCTGGAGCAAGCTTGCCAAAGATGGTTCATAGATGCTGGGCCTCTTGCTGGTGGGTTTCAACGGGAAGCTTGTAAAGTGGAAGAGGCATCAAAGATTCGAGACCCACTGGGGGACAGCAGGAGATAAGAAAGAAGGGACAGTCCCCTTGCTCAGAGGGAGGGAGTTGCTGGGAATTTAAGATAACGAGCAAGGAAAACAATTACTTTATTTAAATGAATTGAAAAATATCTGGCTTCACTCTGTAAGAGGAAGCGGTTAAGGGGTTTTATTTTATTTTGGCCCTAATAATATTACAGTCTCCAGGCTGGTTATTATCTGTCACTTCCCGGGGAAGATTGAAAAGAAAATAGTTTTATCCCAGGCAATTGTACACCGTTCCATTTGATGAGTTGTTGTTCCCATTTAGAAATTACATGCCCCAGTATCAGGCAACCTGGCCCGGCTGGGTGGCTTTGTTTAACTGGTTACAGAGAAGAGGGAAGAAGAGAACATTCTCCGGTCTTTTCGCTGGGACTTCCCCAAATGCAATTTGTGTCCCCCTGGGGGGACGGGCAGGCAGAGAAAGACACAGATTCCCAGGCTGCTCGGGGCCCTTGGTGGGCTTGGAATCTGCCTTTTTTACAAACTCCCTGGGGTTTCCTGGCTGCCTCTTTTGAGACGCCTGCTCGACACTCTACCTAAGCCTGCTGGGCTGGGGACGTGGGTGGTTCTGGGATGAAAGTGTTGTGAAAGTGTTAGTCGCTCAGCTGTGTCCGACTCTTTGGGACTGTGGCCCGTCAGGCTCCTCCGTCCATGGGATTCTCCAGGCAAGAATGCTGGAGTGGGTAACCATTCCCTTCTCCAGGGGATCTTCCTGACCCAGGGATTGAACCTGGGTCTCCTACACTGCAGGCAGATTCTTTACCCCTTGAGTCACCAGGGGTTCTGATATACTCCCTCCAAATAAAGACTGGGCAGGAAAGGATCTCAGAGATAAACTGATAAACTCACAGGATGGTAGAAACCAGACCTCAGAGATCCTACAGCTACTAAGAGGCAGAGCTGGGCCCAGAACCAAGATGGTCAGTCCAAAACTGGCTCCCTTACCCCATGACGCCGAGCAGAGATGTCAGGGGGAGTGGAGACCCCCATCTCGTCCTTCTCACCTCGCTGTGCTCACGGTGAAGACAGACAAACGCTGAGACAGCACAAGCTCTCCTGGGCATTAAAGGCCACCCCCAGGGTTGGCTCTGAGCCCCAGCCCACAGAAGATGTCTGAACCCCAGCCGCATCATCAGCTGGAGAAGCTTCAGTGCGATGCGGCTGCCCCGTCCTGCCTGCCCCCTTACTCCCTCCAGGGGCCCCGCTCCTGGCCACCAGTCTCCACTGGATCCTTCGCTCTGCGCTCACCCCCAATTCAAAGGTCTGGAGTCCATGCTGGAGCCGAAAACAGCACCACATTAGGGCTTTCTTGCAAATCCACCCTCCCCAGGGATGGGTGGTGGCGTCACCGACTCGATGGACACGAGCTTGCGCACGCTCTGGGGGTTGGTGACGGACAGGGAGCCTGGCGTGCTGCAGACCCTGGGGTCACAAGGAGCCAGACGCCACTGAGCGGCCGAACTGAGCCGAGGCGCCGTGAACTTTGCCAGACACGCCCACGTTTGGCTGCGTCTCTCAGGGGCCGGGGTCACCTGAGGAAGCTGGGGCCTTCAGTAATGTCCAGGAACGCGGCTGTTCTGGGGGACTGGAACAGACCAACGGAGGCCGCTAACTGACTCCCCGTGCAAGTGGTCCTTGGGCTTCACAGGAGGGCCTGACAGGATGAGTCACACCTTGTGTAAACAGAAGCCGGCAGCCTGGAGGCCGCCTGCGCTCAAGGAAGGCTGCACTCACTTGCGAGCGAGCCCAGACTGCAGGGGTGGGGTGCGGGCTCCCGGCCCAGGGCTCCTCAGAAGACCCCGGGGGAAAGGCTTACGGTGGGGCGGGGAGGCTCCCGTGCCCTGGCCCCATCCTGGCACTGGGCTCAGGGAAGCGGCTGGAGACGAGGGAGACGCCTCCCTCTTGACTCTCTTTCACCTCCTTCTCTGCACAGGAGTGTGGTCTGTGCCACACGCCCCAGGCTGTGACGTGTGGACTGACACACGCCAGGCCCTCAGCAAAAGGTGTGCTGGTCTGTGGGATGAAGGCTTCCACCACACAGCGGGTGGCGCGTGTTTGTGCCCTGGAACGGAGCTCAGTGCGCCGGGCGCCACAGCAGCTGGAATCAGGGGCGTTACTTCCAGTGCCCTCCGTAACGTATGATCTCGCCGACCTTCAGCCGTCTCGACTCTCACTTGGGGAAGACGCCTGTCCTGGCTACAGTCCTTCATGGGAAAATAATTAGATGACAGATGGAACTATGCTCCGTATACACAAAGTGTAATGCATTGTCATTACAAGCAGCTTTCCCATGCCTTTTCTCTACTGACACTATAGGAAGTCCTCCCTTAGGTCTAATCTTCATCCTGCCTGTTGTGGTTTGGTAAAGATCTATGCGCTCCAGGAAACTTTAGCCAGCACACCCAAAACTGAGATGACGCCACTGGTCAAAAGAAATATAGAGATAAAACATAAAGCGCATGTCTTCTTTAAAAAATAACGTCCTCCACTTCCAACGGCTGTTCAGAGCAAAGAGTATAATTTGCTTGACTGCCCTGGCCCATCAGCTTATCACTGAGGGCCTAGCAACTCCAAGAGGCGAGGATTATGCAAATAGAAATCAGCTTTCAAGAAAGTGGGCTAATCCAAAATTATCCAAAGGGCCCAGTTGGAGAGAAAAGGGAAAGCAACTGAGATGGGTGAGCCACAGAGACCGTGACCTGGCTCCTGGTGGTATATGGAGTAAGGAGGGCTTGCTGGCACCTGAGCCAGGGTTTTCAGAAAGGTGACCTGGTCTCCGTTTCCCTGACACTCAGAGAGGCAGGGAGAGGTGATTAGGCCAGGGGACAGAGAAACTCTTTATTAAACTATTTGCTGCTGGAATGGCCCCTTCTCATTCTCAGAAATGTGGCCAATGCCAGGAGGTAGGTTTGGTATCAGAAGACTTGAAACTTTCCCACTGAGCTTTCCACATAAAGGCAAATTCAAATCCCCCAGTTAGCGCATACTGTGGATTTACAAGGCCAGACTGGGACCTTTCCCTCCCCCTTGGGGAGTATCCGAGACTGTGGGCCACCTCCAAGATGGTGTCTGATCAAGGAAACCCCTCAACGAAAGTTGGGAGCCAGGAGCACCATGGACAGCTCCCACGATGGCCCTGGGAACCAGGCTTCAGAGGCGGCCTGGGACTGCGACTTAGGGATCCAGCCTTAGGCTTTCTTTTGGGAAACTGGAAACCTATTGCCCTCTGAGCCCCCGGGGGCTCCGGCAGTGAAGGCAGACAGTTAAACAGGCAATTCAGGTGCACTTTGAAAAATGCTATGCTTTACAGGCGTGGACGGGAGCACTGCATCTCAGAGCAGAGGCGTCTGATTCAGATTTAGGAGCAGAGAAAAGATTTCCAAGCTGACGGATGAGTCAGAATAACCCTAGTGAGAGAAGACAGTGAATCTCGTTGGGGAAGAGAAACCAGCTTAGGCAATGGGCCCAGGGAAGTGAGGGTGTGGCTTATTGGGATGAGCTGGAAGACGTGGCCTGTGTGTCAGTGTCAAGTGGGAGCGTCTGGGAGAGGGCTGTTGAAAATGAGGCAGAGAGGTGGGCAGGGCCCAGATCCTGTAGGGCGTGGAACAGAGCAAAACTCCATTCTGAGGCCAAGAGCCGGTTGCTTCAGGGTTTTATGTAGTGAAACAACTTGATTATAATTGCATCGTGACTATTTCCTCTAGCTTCAAGATGGAGGCTGCCTTGGGGCCAGGCAAACCCACACCACTGGGCAGGTCAGGCGGCGAAAGACATCCTGAACAGGGTGGTGATGAAGTGGGCCGACAGGTGGGGGCCTCACATCTGAGAGAGGTTACGAAATGGAATTAGCAGGGCCTAGACGGAGACTGTTTGGGGATGGGGAGTGAGGAGGAGGGAGGGCTTGAGGATGAGTCTTGACATCTGAGAAGCCGGGAAGAGGAAAAGGATGGAGGGGGAATCAAGAGGAATTGCAGAGGAAGGGAGAGGGAGTGACTAAGAGCAGAGACAGACAGCATCACAGAAGTGAGGGCGAGGGGCGTAGGGAAGGGGAGGCCTGAGAAGGTGAGGAACACCATAGGACGCCCAGGGTGAGGAATTCAAGTCTTCATTCTGTCCCCTGCGTGTCCTGCCAGAGTGCCAGTGTCTGTCCATAACCACAGACTTGCATCGGGCCTGCACAGGACTGTGAGCAGCGGTGGCCACTCTGCCCAGATGGAGGAGGAAAGCCTCAGGAGCCTAGCAGGGTCAGCAGGTGGGCGGACCCTGAGCGAACAGTCAGTGAAGTGAGAGCAGGGTTTGGCTCCTCACTGCCAATGTTCCTGAGGCAGGCTCTGCCCCTTCCCCTAAGCCTCAGGCTCTCACCCTATAATTCAGATGCTGGCTCATTTCTCCACCCACTTCTCCACAGCAGAAGGGGCTGGAGGCTGGAAGAACGGGTCTGGGCAGGGCCAGGCCTGTCACTTGTCCTGAGATTAGTATATTTCACTTTGTGGATTCAGAGCATCTATTATTTGACAAAGCCTAAAAGAAGATGGGTTGGATAAACTAACTTTTCCATTTTCCAGAAAATTCCAGTCTACAGTACTGAGTGCCCAGCATAAAGAGGACAAGGCCGCTGGCTCAAAATAAGTGCTGGATGAATGTGTGGGTGGATGAATGTGTGGGCCAATGGACGGATAGATAAATGGATGAATAGGTGGATGGATGATGGTGGATGAATGGATGAATAGGTGGATGGATGGATGGATGGGTGGATGATGGACAGATGGATGATGGTGGATGGATGGATGATGGATAGCTGGATGAATGGATGGATGGGTGGATGGTGGGTGGATGTATGAGTGAGTGGGTGGATGAATGTGTGGGCCAATGGATGGATAGGTGGATGGATGGATAGGTGGATGGATGGGTGGATGGATGGTCAGGTGGATAGATGAATAGCGATATGGATGACTATGTGGATGGGTGTATGGATGTATATATGTATGGATGGATGGTGGATGGATGGATGGGTGGATGGATAAACACCTGAATGATGACCATGCTCTCATTGGCTTCAGCATAGACAAAGCCTCTCTGAAGGCTTCAGAAACGGTAGCGAGCCGCCAGCCTCGGGCAGTCCACGTCTAGAGTGGAGCAGTGCAGACAACAGTCTATTTCGTGGCTGATGAGAGATTCTAAGACAGTCAGCCGCAACCTGAGAAGGCAACCTGACACTCATCCCTTCGGCAGTGATAGTTTCCAAGAGCGCCTGCTGGAACAGAGGGAAGGAGAGCTGCTAAGAGGAAGCACGGCCCAGGCCAGGCCAGTCTGAGCAGCAAGTCTAGATCTGGTGAGTGGGAAGACGGGTGGAGGAACGAGTGGAGATGTCCTTGGGAGGCTCAGAAAGAGGGGCCTGGGGAACTGTGAACATCGAGGAAAGACGGACTCTGTCTGCTTCACAGCCCCTGCTGTAATCCCTCCACATCGCCTCCTCCACCTTTCAGCCTGGGGCTTAAAAGGCGGAAGCACTGAGATCATCTCCCGGGTCTGGCGCCTTTAGACGCCTGCATTGGGCTGAAACACCTAAGCCTCAGTCTCTATATCTACATAATGGTAACAGAAAGAAACTGTGTCATAGAACTGGAAAAATTTGTCACTTATAAAATGCTTAGCACAATCCTGGAATATAGAAAGTGCCCTAAAATATTACTTATTAGCTCCCATGAGCCCTGATTTGCTTCTGCAGGGCCCCTTGCCCACAATGCCCTCTACTTTCTGTCCACTTTCCAATAACTTTACTCATCTTTCACAGTCCAGCTTAAAGTCCGCCTCTTTCAGGAAGCCATCTCTGATCAATTTCACTCCATTGCTCTGCAAGCTCCTAAGGGTGGGGAAAAAGTCAAGGAGTCCTTCAGCTTCTCCCTGGAGCCTTCAAGGTGGGAGGTGTCTAGTTACTGCAGATGGCTGTTGCTATCAAAGGAAGCTGAGAAGGCTGCCCCAGAAACTTCGCTGCCTGTACCTCCTCCCCGTGTCTCTTCTTCCAGATAAAATGCTAGTAATAAAGTCATGTTGAACTGGCCTGTCCCCTTAATTGGTGATTTGGCAAAGGACAGATTCCCTGCTAAGCATTAAAAGGCTTTAAAATTCTCTTTATTGAACTACCTCTGAGCGCCTGTGTTGAATCCTAGGTACTGGCCGGATTCAGCCTGGAGTTTCCCTAGGCAGGACCACAGAGAGATGAAGGACCCCCCTGTACCTTCTAAGAGGCGGAATGGATGTAGCCAGAAGCCTGGGGTCTGGCCCAGTCCTCAAGGGTGTGAGTGTCCTTTCTCCCTTCCCCTCTAGATTTGACCCAAGGCAGACAATAGAAGCCTATTTAAGGACATTTGGCTGCCAGGAAACAGAGTAACCCCTCAGGGGACTCGGGTTTCCTGTGGCCCCTTTGATCTCTCAGCACGGTGGACCTTACATGGTGGACGAGATGCTTCTTGGGGAAGGGAGAAGTATTCCNGTCAAAGGTGCAGCTTTGGTGGGAGGGTAAAGTGTAATTTGCAGAAACGCTGCTGGAGCAGCGATAACACATGTGGCCCACGAGTGAGCAGAGACTGACAGCTTCAGTGGCACCGCTTTGGGCTGCCTTTTCTCCTGCTGAAATCTCTGATAGACATGATGTGAAGGAGCCTGAGATCCCTCCTCTCCCGGTGGGGACCGCCTGGAGGGCAGGAAGCCCGTTGTCAGTGAGCCTGGTCTGATTCTAGGGTGGCTGATGCTGTCATCTCCACGGTTATGGTCAGAAACCTGGCCTCTAATCAATGGTGGGCACCAGGCGGCCTGCGGGGGCCACGGGAAAGAGGGGCTGTGCCTGCGGACCACCTGCCTAGAGCCAGCTGTGTGCCCATGCGTCTCGATCTGAGTTATGGTCCAAAAGGCGCCCTCTGGCACCCAGCTGCCCCAGAGAGAGGTGAAGGAGATGCCAGGCATTGGCAGAACCCGGGGGATGTAGGTCATCCAGGGTGGCTCCCCCAGTCCTCTGTCCATTCTTCCTAGGGTATCTGGGGCTGGAGAAAAAATGAGAGACCAAGCTGGCAGGACAGATGCCTCCTAATTATCTCTCTTGTTTGAACTGAGATCTTCAAAGAGCCACTTCCCTGGGAATCGAGGGTGAGGGGACAGAGAGGGTGCGGAATCTCTCAATTTTGCTTCCCCGCAGGGCTGGTAATTCAGCCACCAGGAATGCTCAAGGCTCAAAGAGCTGGGAGATGAAGCTGCCAGCAGGCAGCACCGGTGCAGAGACACCGTCTGGCTCAGCTTAGGAGCGGAGTCTTGAAGAGGAGATGCTCCGGGGAGGAGCGCCCCTCTGGAAGGAGCGTGGAGGGAGTTCAAAGCGTCAGAAGCACGTTTCTGAGGGGCTGGGCAGCCTCTTGGTGTATGTTGAGGGGAGCTGGGCCCCAGAGCGGGGAGAGGACTTGCCAGAGGTCACGCACAGATGAGTCACTAAGTCCGTGGCTGTCTTTGCCTTCCTGGAAGCCTCTGTTCTTCCTCAAAGCTGCGGTACAGGGCGGTGAAGGCCTGGGGTCATCGGTGGAGAGAAAGGAAGGCCCCTCCTCGATGCTAGGGTGGTAGAGGGGCACGTCCTATGACTGGGGGTGTTTCAGTACCTGCCTTCCTGGAGCTGCCGGTGTGATGGCAGTCAAGTACTCCCTGCATGCGTGCCAAGTCGCTCGGTCGTCGCTGACTCTTTGCGACCCCATGGACTGCAGCCCACCAGGCTCCTCTGTCCCTGAGAGTCTCCAGGCAAGAGTACTGGGGTGGGTTGCCATGCCATCCTCCAGGGGATCTTTCCGACCCAGGGATCGAACCTGAGTCTGCCGTGGCTCCTGCCTTGCAGGCGGATTCTTTACTGCTGAGCCACTGGGGAAGCCCAGGCACTCCCTGGTGCTGGGGAACTGCCAGTCCGATGGTGGAAACACAGCTCCCACCCTAATGGAGCTCCCCGTCTGATGGGGAGACAGCTCCACATGGAGAGGGGCAGCCTCTGGACTTGGGGAAGCTTCCAGCTGAGAGGGGACCTTCTGCTCAGATCGCTCCTTGGCTGAGATGAGCCCGTAATCCACTCTCCCCCGTGAGCTTGCTGACTCTCCTCTTGCTCCTTCAGGAAGTCCTCCCCAAGCACGCCGCCCTGTGACACAGGATCGTAGCCATGTGGGTCCTCCTTCAGCCACTAAGGAGGGGCTGATAGTCATCCCAAAGCCTCAGGCAAATGCCCAAGAGGTCCCGCAGGGCATCCCACCTACCCTGGGCCTGTCACCCCATCAGCAGCGTGCAGTCTCTCTCACCCCAAAATGACATCAGAGCCCCTCAGAGGATGAAGAGCCCCCAGTTCCATTAGATCCCCCTTCACTGCACTGCTCTGGCCTCGCTTGCCCCTTAAATAGCTGCGCCTTTCATGTCCTGACACGTTGCTTTACAGCTCATTTGCTCCTGGACGAAGAGGCTGGGTGGAGGAGCTGGAGACATCAGGAACAATCGACCGACTCAGGAAACAAGAGGGCAGCGGAGGGTTTTCTGTACAGAAGGCCCCGGAGCTACTGAGAGGAAGGCACACTGTGTGTGTTTCAACCTGTGGAATCTGCCATCCACAGGGCCGAGGGGCACTCCCGCCGTGGGGGGCACATGCGTGACAAACGACTGTCTTCCACCCAGAGAAGTCCGGGCACAGCTGTCCGGCTGCTTCCCTTGTCCCTGCCCTGGAGGCCCCAGAGCGGGGCTCAGCTGAGGCTCCTGGCCTTCCCTCTGCTCCCAGCCCTGGGAAGAGCTGACTGGCTTTGGTTTCACAAGCTGGCGATCAGGAATTTCTTCCACTCCCAGACGTGTGGGAACGTGACCACCCAGAGCCGGGCTGGTGCAGAGACAGGAAGCCCGCGCCCCAGCCTCGGGCCTCCCACCTGAGTGCGCGTGTTCTTCAGGATGGGCCACAGGTGAGCCCCACCTTCGGGCTCGTCTCTGCTTCAGCTTCACTCCCGGGGCGCCCAGGGGTGCCTGATACCTCATCCACCACGCCACCCGGGAGCCTCCTACGCAACACCAGAAAAGGAAACTTCAATGCTGATGGGTCAGGGAACCTGCAGGAAGAGAAGCTTTGGGGTGTATTTTAGCATTTTAGGAAGAAATCTGCCCTGCAGGTCAGGAGACCTGGGTCTCAGCGCCAGCTCTGCTACTGAGGCTGGAAGGCCCAGGCATTCAGTCTGATCTCTGCCAGATGCATCTCCTCAACCGGAAAATGAGCAGATGAGGCCAACTGAACAGAAGGGCAGAGCGATGGTGGGCAAGGGACGCTTCCTCCACATTTGGACTCATCAGCTGGAATCCGCGCCTCCTGTCTTCACGTTTACCAAGGGCACAAGGCCTCCTTCTCCAACCCCACCCTGCACTTGCCCTTTGCGCCCAGGGCTACCTGTCCCCACAGGGATGGCCGTACAGAGTGGACAGCAGAGGGACTCCAGAAGACCCTCAGAGAGTGGGTTCTGAGCAGGAGGCCAGGACCAGGTAGGCAGGAAACTCACAAAAGGCCAAGGAGCTGGAAAATCCCCTTCCCACCTTCTCCCCTGATCTTCCAGCCTCTGGTCCTGGTCCAGCTGAGAGCGCCCTCTGCCTTCCCAATGGCAGCCAAGCCTCACCTCCTGCAGAATGCCTGCTCAGGCCCGCACTCTTGGATCAGGCCTTCCCTGTATCTCTCCAAATCCGTTGGCCCTCTTGTTCAGGGGCATTCGTTTTCCGATTCCAAGGGCATCCCACCTTACCCATTAAACGACTCATTCCCTTCAGGGTGCGAGCAGTGTCTGGGGTGGCCAAGCGTCAGCCAGCCCCCACACGCGTACACGAGCACAGCCAGGAGAACAGTCATCTCGTTCATCACTCGCAGGCAACGTGGGCAAGGGTGATGGTGGCGGCCTCTGCGGCCAGTCTGCGCTCATCAGTCACACGGAACCAGCACGCCGTAGGTACCTGACGCACGCACGGCCAGGAAGCTGGGCTCCAGCAGCCTGGGGTCAACTCCTGGCTCCACCACGCATGGACTGCGCGATCTGGAGCAAGCACGCTGACCCCCCGTCTCTTCAGCTGTAACGCAGGGGTAATAACAGAAGTCACCTCATAGGGAGCTGTGAGGATTAAATGAGATGCTTTCTGTAAAGTGCGCTTACAACAGAGCTGGGCACATTGCGAGTGGTCAATAAACACAAACTCAGTACTGTGTTCCAGAGCTAGCAGAGCCTGCAAGGACCCATTTCTGGGTCATTCTCACCTGCTCACAGGCTGGTAAGAAGAAGCCCCCACCCCCAGTCACTTCTGGCTTCACCATGGTTACACTAAATTGCTGAAAACCCTTTCTTCAGTGGTCTCTTCCGAGCTCTTAATCTCTGAGGCTCAGAAGAAAAGCCTATTGAAGAAAATGCCCGAGGAAGATCCAGGACCTTGGAAAGAGGTGACTGGCCAGGCCTCTGCCTGCCCTTCTGACCGGGAGCTCCAGGAAGGAGCAGACGAGACTGTGAACGGCGCGCTTGGCCTTGAGATCCTGGCTGTGTGAACCCGCTGCCAAGAAGCTGCGTGAAGGGCGGAGACTTCAGGGGGCAGAGCAGCGTGGGGCCAGGCTTTCCCTGCCCCTGCCTGGTGGGCACAGACATCTGCCTGGAAACAGGTGATGATGCAGCAGGTGGAAACGGAGACTCAGCGCCCCACAGGAGGGGCGGGCGGGGCAAGGGGATGCTGGGAGAGAGCGTGCGGGGGGTGGGGACAGGCTTGGCAGGAGAGCGTGCCTGAGAGAACGGGCTTGGGCTGGGTTTGTGTGCCTGTGGGTCAAAGGACAGCCCACAAACCGTGACCCCCCAGGAGCGGAGGCCGGCACGCAGCGCCCAGAGGCCACACGAGGTGCGGCGCTGTGGCTGCTGGGGACGCTGCTCCCACAGCCCATGTCCGGGACCCCGAGGCCAGACGCGCCCCGGCGCTCAGGCCTCATCCTCCTCCGGGAAAGCTGATGTGTGGCTTGCTCAGTATATTACCTAACCCGCCCAGGGGGCCAAGGAATCACTCCATAATCGCCCGCATCAATATTTCTGCAGCGAAATGTCTGGACGGCAGCATTAATGAGGTAAATAGAGACCGTCGTAAGCTCTCCTTGGCTCAGGCTGGGTTTTGCCACCAAGTCAGTTCAGGTCAGTCCAGTCTGGCCACAATTGGCTCACCAAAACAGCCTTTTAATCTTCAGATATTTGGGGGTTGCTGGGTTGCAGGTAAAGGGTTGTAAGCTTGTGTAAAAAGAATACTGGAGTGGGTTGCCATTTCCTTCTCCAGGGGATCTTCCCGACCCGGGGATCGAACCCAGGTCTCCCGCATTGCGGGCAGACGCTTTAACCTGTGAGCCACCAGGGAAGCCCCAAGAATCATGACACGGAGCTCAATGGCCGCTGTCATAGCTTCTATGTATGGGCTGCCCACCGTGTGGTAGGTCAGCTGGACAATTCACCACGGCCCTTAAAAGTGGGCGTGCCTTTCTATTTGGAGGTGAAGGGAAAGGCAGGTTAAGGGGGCACCTAAGTCAACACCATTGGTAACAGGAGACAGGAGTGTATGAGAGGCAAACACTCGAAGAAACTCCTGAAATAAAACGCCCAGGAACGGAGAGGTTTCATTTAAATCAAATGGCCCATCAGGTGAATTTCCCCCATTCATCTGCATGTTTCTGTCGTAGGTATGATGAGGGCATGAGAGAGCCTCAAGGCCTCTGAGTCTGCTCAGGGCTGTCATGGTGTCCTGCAAAGGGCTGCCAGCCTCCTCATCCCTGCTCTGGGCTCCCTCTCTCCACACTCTCTCTCCCCATTTCACAGCTGGAGAAACTGAGGCTCAGGGCCCAGTGACGTGCCTGAGGGCTCAGATTCTCGTTGGCATTCGTGGTGTGACAAGAATCATGGGGTGACTCTGGGAGTTCCCTGGTGGCCTAGTGGTCAGAAATCTGGGCTTCTGCTTCTGGGGCCCGGCTTCAATCCCAGCCTGGGGAACTGAGATCTAGCAAGCCACATGGCGAGGCCAAAATAAAGAATCTTGGGATTCGAGTGCACCCTATTCAATGCTGTTATTAATGCCACTGAGCATTAGTTGGGCACTTGCTGTATGCCAGGCCTCGTTCTATGTGGCTTGTGTGTATTACCTTATTTAATTTAAGGGGTGGGGGCTTGGGCTGGAGCAAGCTTGCCAAAGATGGTTCATAGATGCTGGGCCTCTTGCTGGTGGGTTTCAACAGGAAGCTTGTACAGTGGAAGAGGCATCAAAGATTCGAGACCCACTGGGAGACAGCAGGAGATAAGAAAGAAGGGACAATCCCCTTGCTCAGAGGGAGGGAGTTGCTGGGAATTTAAGATAACGAGCAAGGAAAACAATTACTTTATTTAAATGAATTGAAAAATATCTGGCTTCACTCTGTAAGAGGAAGCGGTTAAGGGGTTTTATTTTATTTTGGCCCTAATAATATTACAGTCTCCAGGCTGGTTATTATCTGTCACTTCCCGGGGAAGATTGAAAAGAAAATAGTTTTATCCCAGGCAATTGTAAACCGTTCCATTTGATGAGTATAAATGAATTGAAAAATATCTGGCTTCACTCTGTAAGAGGAAGCGGTTAAGGGGTTTTATTTTATTTTGGCCCTAATAATATTACAGTCTCCAGGCTGGTTATTATCTGTCACTTCCCGGGGAAGATTGAAAAGAAAATAGTTTTATCCCAGGCAATTGTAAACCGTTCCATTTGATGAGTTGTTGTTCCCATTTAGAAATTACATGCCCCAGTATCAGGCAACCTGGCCCGGCTGGGTGGCTTTGTTTAACTGGTTACAGAGAAGAGGGAAGAAGAGAACATTCTCCGGTCTTTTCGCTGGGACTTCCCCAAATGCAATTTGTGTCCCCCTGGGGGGACGGGCAGGCAGAGAAAGACACAGATTCCCAGGCTGCTCGGGGCCCTTGGTGGGCTTGGAATCTGCCTTTTTTACAAACTCCCTGGGGTTTCCTGGCTGCCTCTTTTGAGACGCCTGCTCGACACTCTACCTAAGCCTGCTGGGCTGGGGACGTGGGTGGTTCTGGGATGAAAGTGTTGTGAAAGTGTTAGTCGCTCAGCTGTGTCCGACTCTTTGGGACTGTGGCCCATCAGGGTCCTCTGTCCATGGGATTCTCCAGGCAAGAATGCTGGAGTGGGTAACCATTCCCTTCTCCAGGGGATCTTCCTGACCCAGGGACTGAACCTGGGTCTCCTACACTGCAGGCAGATTCTTTGCCCCTTGAGTCACCAGGGGTTCTGATATACTCCCTCCAAATAAAGACTGGGCAGGAAAGGATCTCAGAGATAAACTGATAAACTCACAGGATGGTAGAAACCAGACCTCAGAGATCCTACAGCTACTAAGAGGCAGAGCTGGGCCCAGAACCAAGATGGTCAGTCCAAAACTGGCTCCCTTACCCCATGACGCCGAGCAGAGATGTCAGGGGGAGTGGAGACCCCCATCTCGTCCTTCTCACCTCGCTGTGCTCACGGTGAAGACAGACAAACGCTGAGACAGCACAAGCTCTCCTGGGCATTAAAGGCCACCCCCAGGGTTGGCTCTGAGCCCCAGCCCACAGAAGATGTCTGAACCCCAGCCGCATCATCAGCTGNTCCTTCTCACCTCGCTGTGCTCACGGTGAAGACAGACAAACGCTGAGACAGCACAAGCTCTCCTGGGCATTAAAGGCCACCCCCAGGGTTGGCTCTGAGCCCCAGCCCACAGAAGATGTCTGAACCCCAGCCGCATCATCAGCTGGAGAAGCTTCAGTGCGATGCGGCTGCCCCGTCCTGCCTGCCCCCTTACTCCCTCCAGGGGCCCCGCTCCTGGCCACCAGTCTCCACTGGATCCTTCGCTCTGCGCTCACCCCCAATTCAAAGGTCTGGAGTCCATGCTGGAGCCGAAAACAGCACCACATTAGGGCTTTCTTGCAAATCCACCCTCCCCAGGGATGGGTGGTGGCGTCACCGACTCGATGGACACGAGCTTGCGCACGCTCTGGGGGTTGGTGACGGACAGGGAGCCTGGCGTGCTGCAGACCCTGGGGTCACAAGGAGCCAGACGCCACTGAGCGGCCGAACTGAGCCGAGGCGCCGTGAACTTTGCCAGACACGCCCACGTTTGGCTGCGTCTCTCAGGGGCCGGGGTCACCTGAGGAAGCTGGGGCCTTCAGGAATGTCCAGGAACGCGGCTGTCCTGGGGGACTGGAACAGACCAACGGAGGCCGCTAACTGACTCCCCGTGCAAGTGGTCCTTGGGCTTCACAGGAGGGCCTGACAGGATGAGTCACACCTTGTGTAAACAGAAGCCGGCAGCCTGGAGGCCGCCTGCGCTCAAGGAAGGCTGCACTCACTTGCGAGCGAGCCCAGACTGCAGGGGTGGGGTGCGGACTCCCGGCCCAGGGCTCCTCAGAAGAGCCCCGGGGGAAAGGCTTACGGTGGGGCGGGGAGGCTCCCGTGCCCTGGCCCCATCCTGGCACTGGGCTCAGGGAAGCGGCTGGAGACGAGGGAGACGCCTCCCTCTTGACTCTCTTTCACCTCCTTCTCTGCACAGGAGTGTGGTCTGTGCCACACGCCCCAGGCTGTGACGTGTGGACTGACACACGCCAGGCCCTCAGCAAAAGGTGTGCTGGTCTGTGGGATGAAGGCTTCCACCACACAGCGGGTGGCGCGTGTTTGTGCCCTGGAACGGAGCTCAGTGCGCCGGGCGCCACAGCAGCTGGAATCAGGGGCGTTACTTCCAGTGCCCTCCGTAACGTATGATCTCGCCGACCTTCAGCCGTCTCGACTCTCACTTGGGGAAGACGCCTGTCCTGGCTACAGTCCTTCATGGGAAAATAATTAGATGACAGATGGAACTATGCTCCGTATACACAAAGTGTAATGCATTGTCATTACAAGCAGCTTTCCCATGCCTTTTCTCTACTGACACTATAGGAAGTCCTCCCTTAGGTCTAATCTTCATCCTGCCTGTTGTGGTTTGGTAAAGATCTATGCGCTCCAGGAAACTTTAGCCAGCACACCCAAAACTGAGATGACGCCACTGGTCAAAAGAAATATAGAGATAAAACATAAAGCGCATGTCTTCTTTAAAAAATAACGTCCTCCACTTCCAACGGCTGTTCAGAGCAAAGAGTATAATTTGCTTGACTGCCCTGGCCCATCAGCTTATCACTGAGGGCCTAGCAACTCCAAGAGGCGAGGATTATGCAAATAGAAATCAGCTTTCAAGAAAGTGGGCTAATCCAAAATTATCCAAAGGGCCCAGTTGGAGAGAAAAGGGAAAGCAACTGAGATGGGTGAGCCACAGAGACCGTGACCTGGCTCCTGGTGGTATATGGAGTAAGGAGGGCTTGCTGGCACCTGAGCCAGGGTTTTCAGAAAGGTGACCTGGTCTCCGTTTCCCTGACACTCAGAGAGGCAGGGAGAGGTGATTAGGCCAGGGGACAGAGAAACTCTTTATTAAACTATTTGCTGCTGGAATGGCCCCTTCTCATTCTCAGAAATGTGGCCAATGCCAGGAGGTAGGTTTGGTATCAGAAGACTTGAAACTTTCCCACTGAGCTTTCCACATAAAGGCAAATTCAAATCCCCCAGTTAGCGCATACTGTGGATTTACAAGGCCAGACTGGGACCTTTCCCTCCCCCTTGGGGAGTATCCGAGACTGTGGGCCACCTCCAAGATGGTGTCTGATCAAGGAAACCCCTCAACGAAAGTTGGGAGCCAGGAGCACCATGGACAGCTCCCACGATGGCCCTGGGAACCAGGCTTCAGAGGCGGCCTGGGACTGCGACTTAGGGATCCAGCCTTAGGCTTTCTTTTGGGAAACTGGAAACCTATTGCCCTCTGAGCCCCCGGGGGCTCCGGCAGTGAAGGCAGACAGTTAAACAGGCAATTCAGGTGCACTTTGAAAAATGCTATGCTTTACAGGCGTGGACGGGAGCACTGCATCTCAGAGCAGAGGCGTCTGATTCAGATTTAGGAGCAGAGAAAAGATTTCCAAGCTGACGGATGAGTCAGAATAACCCTAGTGAGAGAAGACAGTGAATCTCGTTGGGGAAGAGAAACCAGCTTAGGCAATGGGCCCAGGGAAGTGAGGGTGTGGCTTATTGGGATGAGCTGGAAGAC
>SJYX01015734.1:0-10965 GCA_006410675.1 Oreotragus oreotragus
CTCTTTTTAGATTTAAAAGTGAAAATTAAATCTGGATGTTAAAGAGGTGGGTAGCTCTGCATTGACAGCAGTTTGTATTACGCAGGTAGAGTGATGCAGATGCTAAAGAAAAGAATTCTGCTTTTGGCTTACTTAGCGGAAGCAGTGTTTGAAGGAGTACTAGATGTGTTCATTGCGTGCTTGGAACTCTGCCCTTAAGTTCCAGTCATGGTCATGTTCAGACAGCATGGGTGTCACATC
This sequence comes from Oreotragus oreotragus, assembly GCA_006410675.1. Lineage (NCBI taxonomy): Eukaryota > Metazoa > Chordata > Mammalia > Artiodactyla > Bovidae > Oreotragus > Oreotragus oreotragus. Next base: position 241 of record SJYX01015734.1, read on the forward strand.
TTCTTGATTCCTTACCTTGTTTATTTGGTTAACTCCTAATTGTCCTTCAGAACTCATGGCATATCTCAGTTTCTCTGGAAAGATTTTGATTTCTAATTCCTCCTGCCCCTCCATAGCATTTGCTGTCATGTTGTTCAATGTCCATGTATTTGTTCATTTCTTCAAATCACTGAACATACTGCATGCCTGTGATTTGAGAGGTGCTAGATTGTCCTGTTTTGTTTCCCCCATTAGACTGAATTCATTGAGGATAAGATGAATTTATTGATTTTTCAGTTCATTTACCTAAAGAATATTTATTGTCTGTTACGTAAAAAGCACTGTGAGACTTCCCTGATGGTCCAGTGGGTTAGGAGTCCACTTTGCAATGCAGGGGCTTCCCTGATAGCTTAGTTGGTAAAGAATTCACCTGCAATGCAGGAGACCCTGGTTCGACTCCTGGGTCAGGAAGATCCACTGGAGAAGGGATAGGGCACCCACTCCAGTATCGCTGGGCTTCCCTTGTGGCTCAGCTGGTAAAGAATCCGCCTGCAATGCAGGAGACCTGGGTTCTGTCCTCGGGTTGGGAAGATCTCCTGGAGAAGGGAAAGGCTACCAACTGCAGTATTCTGGCCTGGAGAATTCCATGGACCGTATAGTCCGTGGGGTCGCAAAGAGCCAGGGCATGACTGAGCGACTTTCACTTTGCAGTGCAGGGACGCCCAGTTCCATCCCTGGTCCAGGAAGATCCTACATGCCTCAGAGCAACCGAGCCCTCCCTCTAGAGACTATGCTCAACTGCTGAGTCCATGCGCCCCAGCTGCTGAAGCCTGCGTGCTCTGGAGCCTGTGCTCCAAAACAAGAGAAGCCTCTGCACTGCAGCGATTAGCCCGTGCACCACCACTAGAGAGCAGCTCCCATTCACCGCAGCTAGAGAAAGCCCTCGGGCAGCAGCAAAGCCCCAGTGCAGCCGAAAAACCCTGAAGTTTTAAAAAGGCCCTGCAAGGTGCTGGAGATGGGACCGAAAAGAAGACCTAGAGCTTAACTTCCGGGTGAGAGAGAGGCCCTGACCCTAGGAGGGGTGTGTTGACTTGCTTTATTACGTCGGCTTATGTATTCTTAGTGTATCGCATAATACCTTTCATAGTGTAGTAAGTGCTCCAAAGTTTGCTGAATGAATGAATTCCTGTTTCTGTGAGACACCAGCAGTAGAATGCAGATGAAAGAGAGAAATAGTAATTTTGTTTAGATTTTTCTCAAGTTGGAGTTTGCCTTTTACATAGGGTAATTGACGCTGGCTCAGGTGGACGGGAATGGCTGGTCCATGATGTCGCTCCCTCACCGGTGGTGTTGGGTGAGGACTGAGCTATAGTAGTAAAGAGCTGCGACAGTAGAGTCGTTCAAGAAAACAAAGGTTTCTCTTTCACGTGGTGGTCCTGGGTGGTCAGCAGGGTAGCTGTGATCCACACAGACGTTCTGGGGCCCAGGGTCCTTTCATCTTCATAATCTGCAATTCCTCAGGGTGCTGTCCTCATGTGTGTGGTTGAAGCCGATCATAAGTAAGTAAGTGAAGTCGCTCAGTCGTGTCCGACTCTTTGCGACCCCATGAACTGTAGCCTATCGGGCNGCGTCTGTCTACAATACAGGAGACCCGGGTTCAAGCCCTGGGTTGGGAAGATCCCCTGAAGAAGGAAATGGCAATCCACTCCAGTACTCTTGCCTGGAGAATTCTGTGGACAGAGGAGCCTGGAGGGCTACACCCCATGGATGTAGCAGAGTTGGACACGACTGAACAATTAACACACGTTTTGATTGGTTTAAAAAACTGGTGCAGGGGAGGAAAAATAAATTTCCTTCTATCCTTCTAGGTTCTTGGCTGAGAACCCCACAATTAAAAGGCAGATTAATGGAGTAAAAACAAATTTTTGCAAATATATGGGACTCAAAGTCAGTTAGGCAATGAGGTTTATCTACCATCCTGAGCTAAGGAAAGGGACAGGAATCTGGGTCTTCAAAGACATGGTGGTGGGGGCAGGTAGAAGCAATTCACAGAAAGGTAAGGAGAGCAATATTTAACAAACAAATGCTTGCTTTACCCTGCAGATATGTCTTGTAGATGAAATACTTGTCTCTGATAATAGCTCTCTTCTTAGTACATGCCCCCTTTCTAAAGTGTTTTATGCAGGTAAGTAAGTAAGTAAGTGAAGTCGCTCAGTCGTGTCCGACTCTTTGCGACCCCATGAACTGTAGCCTATCGGGCTCCTCCGTCCATGGGATTTTCCAGGCAAGAGTGCTGGAGTGGATTGCCATTTCCTTCTCCAGGGGATCTTCCCCACCCAGGAAAGGGAGAGGTAAAGAGCTTTTCTTAAGTGCCGGGTCTTGATTGCCTTCAGTTTAAAATAACCCATAGCCAAAATGCCACCAGGGAAGTAATTTTTATAATCAAAACCAAAGAAACCTTTGCAATGAATGAGGTGCTTGTTTCTGAGTTTCCAAGAGACTTGGGAGATTCTTCAGGCTGGGAAAGAACTCTGAGCTTCAAAATCAAACAAGGTTTTGAACCATAGTTCTGCAACTAGTGCAGTCTTGAACAGATCACCAAGGCTTTATAATCCTTGGTTTTCTCATCTTTGAAGTGGAGTAACTACCCATCCAACATTTTATCCAGATTAGATGAGATCACGTGTACAAAGCACTTAGTGCCATGGCATACATATAAATGCCTAGTCTGCCAACCTCAGTCATTACACTCATTATTTCTGGTGTGTGGTACATGAACTGGCACTTAGATAAAGTCTTCAGAAATGGACTGATGCAGGGAATAATTGCTGAGATGAAAAGCAGCTACAAAAAAAAAATCCCCTGAAGGTGATGTGGGCTTCAAGGAACCACAAACTCCTTTGTAGCTTGGTAGCTGGTGGGTGGGGTGAAGTATTCATTATAGGAGGAGGAATGCTAAGACTGTGCACTGTAGCAAAACCACAATGCATAAAGCTATGGGCAAACCCAAAAGTGTATGCTCTCAAAAGTCTCAAAAGGCCAACTAACCAGAGGAACATGAAGAACTGGACCTAAGGGTGAGGAAGTTAATATGCACTTGTCCTTTGTGTTGAACTCAGTGTCCCCGTCTTCTGTGGGTGAGCAGTCCCCTGCAGGCACATACTGAAGACCTCAGACTTGGAGTATTGGCTTACTTGTCACAGAGATTGGGGGAAGGGCCAGGTAAGGGACTAAGGTTTACTGAGCCTGACTACATGTAAGCCAATTTATACACATTTTTTTTTTTTTTCCACTGAATCCTTGTAATTTTGTGAGGTAGGTGCTACTGCCCCATTTGGAGATGATGCAGTCAGAATTAGGGAGGTTGATGACTTGATTAAGATTACACAGTTACTAAATGACGGAAAAGTGAAAGTGGCCTCAGTCATGTCCAGCTCTTTGTGACCTCACGGACCGTAAGTCCATGGAATTCTCCAGTCAGAATACTGGAGTGAGTAGCTGTTCCCTCCTCCAGGGGATCTTCCCAACCTAGGTATCCAACCCAGATCTCCTGCATTGCAGGCAGATTCTTTACCAGCTGAGCCACCAAGGGAACTCAAACTCAAACTCAAAGGCTGACCTACCCCACGCTGGCATCTTTTCCATCATACCTCTCCATCACGTCAACTTCCCATTGCCTCGACGAAGGTTTCATAGCTAATATGGCTAAATATAGTGGAAAGGCAAGGGCTCTCAAGTTAGAAAAGCTGGATTCAATTCTGGAGACTTTCTGTGTGGACGGATGAGTCACTTAATATTTCTTAACTTTGGTTTTCTTATTTGCAAAATGGAGATCATGAAACCTATAGCACTGAATGGCTGAACAGATCAAATGGGGCTGACAGGGCTGCTTAAATTTGAAACAGTTGTGGGAATGTTAGTGCTTTTGGTTAGAGGCTGGAATTTTAGGATGGGCTTTCTAGGTGACTCAGCTGGTAAAGGATCCATCTGCCAAGCAGGAGATGTGAGTTTGATCCCTGGATCAGGAAGATCCCTTGGAGAAGGAAATGGCAACTATTCCAGGATTCTTGCCTGAGAAATCCCATGGACAGAAGAACCTGGTTGGATATAGTCCATGGGGCTGCAAGAGAGTCAGGCCTTAGCAACTAACCAACAACAAAGAATTTGAGGATGTCTCAGAGAGACTGTTCCCCAGCAAGGCAGGGTTGATACAGATGCAGGGTAGGAACTTCTGCTTGAGCCTGGAAAGATGAGATGAAGAGAATGACTCGACTCACCCAGAGCAGGAGGGCTTTGCACAGCATTTGGTACTTTAAAACGGGTCGGTAAACATTAACTGAAATTAATCCAGGTAGTGCACAGGAAGTGCTTTGAGTGAAAATCAATCCTTTCATTAAATATTTGTTACTCACTCTGTACAAGGTCCAGAGAAGATAAAGGAGAATAAAATAGGTCGTTAGTAACATGAAATGAAGTGAAGTCCTTCAGTCATGTCCGACTCTTTGCGACCCCATGGACTGTAGCCTACCAGGCTCCTCCGCCTATGGGATTTTCCAGGCAAGAGGACTGGAGTGGGTTGCCATTTCCTTCTCCAAGGGGTCTTCCCGACCGAGGGATCGAACCCGGGTCTCCGACATTGTAGGCAGACTCTTTGCCGTCTGAGCCACCAGAGAAGCCCTAGTATCATGAAGTAGAAGGTGCTAAATAAACATCATTCAGAGAAATCCTCTGGAGCTGCTGTGGAAATAGACACGAAAGACCCAGGCCCTTACTCAAAGAGCTCCATCTGGTAGAGGGATCTGCTGCATCCTAGACAGAGTATTCAGGGTTCTCAGAGGAGGGCAGAGGTGCGGGTGGTCAGAAGGGAAGGGGAGATGCCTGCCTGGGGGCAAGAGGCAGAGAAATAGCGAAGGTGGGAAGAGTAGGTGGGAAATAAGGTCCTTGGCTCTTGTTTCTAATTCAGGGGATGGTCAGCATCAGTTTGAAACCTGGACAGTAGTGGGGAGGACAGGAAGGGGACAAGGAGGAATGAGGTTGGGAGGGAGGGACTGATTGGATGCTGTGAGGAAGGGGCTGGGGGCAGGGCGAGGGGGCAGGGAGTAGAAGCTGACCGGAGAGGAGCTCTTTGCTGAGGAAATGGGAGGTCGGGTTTCTCCTCTGAGACAGGAAGTTCACCATATAAAAGCCTCGCACCTCTTATTAGAGCCCTATCTTTAGTCGTTTAAATTTTCTGAACCTCAGTGACTTTATAAAATGAGGCTAATCATACATACGTTATACGATTGTTGTAAAGAATGAACTCCATCAATTCCACAGCATACGTGCCCTAGGAGACACACCCAAGAATGTTCCTAGCAGCACTGTGTGTATTGGAAAAACACTGGAACCATCTTAAGTATCCTTCAATTCACTGGATTCATACTTTATAATTATTCATAAAACATTACGCAACATAGCCAAGAAAATGATGAATTAGAACTCTATGAATCAATAAGTATGAATCTCAGGAACATAATGTTGAATTTAAAAAGTCACAGGAAAACATATGCACCCTAATTCCTTTTATATAAAGTTAAAAAAACACAAAAAAACTCTGAAAAAAAAACCTCTTAAAAATACAATTATGTAGTTAGTTGTAAAGAAAAGCAAGGGAGAAAGGCAGCATATTCGGGAATGTGATTATCTCTGGATGAGAAGGAAGGTGATGGGATGAGGCACTCAGGGGGTTTCCAAGGTAGTGGTAATGTTCATTTTTTTATATAAAAATTATTTTTGGTAGCATTCATTTTTAAAAACTGCTTTTGAGTGCAAAAGTTTTGTTGTATAATTTTTGAATACCATTCAATATTTTATAAGTATTTGTTTCCTCCTTAATAGTAATACAAACAAAAAGTCTATCCCACCTAGTACTAACTGATATAAATTATATAATAGTTTTAAAAAGAAGCCAGGAAATTTAGAGAATTAACTTTGAATGACCCAACTTTTGATGAATTAATTTGTTGGCTTGTTAGCCATGTGGCAGCGAGACGGTTTGGTGATTTGTGATCTGCTTGTAAAATTGACCTGGAGTCTGGTGTTGCCTAAGATTGGGATTATCAGCAGGAAGTAAGGCATGGGCCAGCTGGAGGGGGCGGCCCCTAACCCTCCTAGAGGAAGAGGGGAGCTTTGTTGGAGGCCGTGGCTGAGTCCTGATAATGAGTAAGTGCTAACCAGTTCCCCCCTTAACAGCTCTCAGGTGTGCCCACCCCGACAGCCACCCCCAGGACCAACGGGTGTGTACCTCCTGATGGGTCTCCTGGTATCTACTCTGATGCCCTTCAGTGCTCCAAACCAGATCCAGAGAGAAATGTTTCATATATAGATCTGATCTCTTTGCCCTGTTAGACACCCTGGCTCAGCTGGCTCACAGGATAATAATCACTATAATTAAAGTTGTTGAGACAATGAAAGGAGTTAGTACATGTAGCCCTGGACTGTAGCCTGCCAGGCTTCTCTGTCCATAGGATTTCCCAGGCAGGAATACTGAGTGGGTTGCCATTTCCTTTTCCAGCAAAACCTGCCCAACCCTGGGATCTAACCCACTTCTCCTGCGTTGGCAGGCGAATTCTTTAACACTGAGCCACCAGGGCTGTTATTATAGTTAAAAGGCTGTGCCCCTCCCCCTACCTCCACCTTGCAGGGCCTCTTCAGGTTCACCTTGTTATCCCGTAAATAACCTCCAAGTACTTCCCACTTCTCTTCTCAGTTCCTGAACTGCACCAGACTCCTTCTTCCTTTAGGAACCTCTTCTTTGGGTCTTAGCCACATGTTCTTGTTCTGGGAACTGTCTCAGAGCCCACTACCTTTGCCCTAGACAAGCCACTTCTCCTGGGCAGGAACCAACTAATTTATCTTTCCTCAGTGCCAAGCACAAAGTGGGTACTGGCAAGCTTTGTTAAAGAGAATGGCACACTGAGGCTCTGAACAGTTGACACCAGGGCCAGCACTGACTGACTTCCTGTCACTCTGATGATGACAAAGCTGCATGTCGCGTGCGCTGGGCGGTCAGCAGCTTGGAGGACCTGTTCATTGGCCCAGCATTTGGTGGGGGGGCGGCGGTGCGCCGCAGGGAGTTTCCTGAGGACTTTCCCACTGAGAACCACTCGCTCAAAGCCTGAGCAGGAGCCCCAGGATAACCAAAGCTGAAGCATCTCTTGCTGTTAACCAGCAGGATCTTGGACTCTGAAATATGATGCAAGAGGCTCTGGCAGCCTTGGGTCGGCCCTTCACGCCTGTCCGGCCCTATTTCTCACTTGACTTCTCCCCTGCACTCAGCCCAGCTTATTTAAAGGCCTCCCACGTGTGAGCACGGGAGAAGGGGCGCTCAGTGATGACAGCCAGCAGCAGCCCAGGCCTTGAGGGGTCTGGGCTAGGAAACAAGGAAGGTATGTACACAGTTCATGTCAACAGTGGTGACTGAAACCTCAGGAATCTGGCCAGGGCAGCAGCTGCCTAGAGGGAGTTTCTGGAGCTCAGCGAATGCCCAATACTGTGGGGTGGATGTAGGGCTAGTACGGGGGCTGTTCATTCAGTCAGCGATCTCTTCCCTCACAGAGAAGGCTTTCGTCAGCACCGGGTTTTGAGGCATGGGCAGCTGTTTTTCAGATGCTGGGGGCTCATTTGAAGAAGAGGGAACAGCATAGGTCAAGACAGACCTGAAATGACACAGGATCGCAGTGGTATTACAGTAGTTCTGGAGTCGAGCAAGGGAAGCGTAGACGTTTCACAGGAACAGGCACGGGAGCAGAAGGTTAGGCTGAAGAGAAAGGTGACTGAGGCTTTGTCCTGTGGCACTGGGGGAGCTAAAGCAGGATTTTTACTGGGGAAAGGCATGATGAAATTGCTGTTTGCAAAAGGTCACTCTGATAGTCTGTGAAAGGGTTGGAAGGCAAGAGGAGAGACTTCTAGAGCCTATTGTAACAATCCAAGTGAAAGATGGTGTGGTCTGACTGAAGGCCAGCAGCAGGCTTGAAGAACAAGAGACCGATTCAAGACATCCTTTCTCATCAGAATGGTAAGGCCAGGTGGCTCCTCTATTAAATATGTATTATACTCCGGCTGTGTTCAGGAAAACATGTACGCGTGTGAGAGGGGAGAGGTGCAAAGATGAAGAAGACATTTCCCTCCCCTTACAGAGGGGAGGCCAACCCACATTAATCCATCACATTGACTGAGGGCCCGCTTAGCCCAGGACCAGAAGCATACACCATACACCGTCTGCAGTGGCAAGTGGGTGAGGAGCCAGACCCTGAAGCCCTGCGGGAACTTAGGTGCCAGAGGGTCACTTCTAGCTCATGCAGATGCGTGGGGTCAACTGAAGAGGAGGCCATAGAGTAGGACCTTGGGACATGGGGGTTTGATGCTTTGGGAGGTCACTCTGGGCAGGGGGTCACAACGCGAGCAAAGCACAGTGATGCCAAGGTCCAAGGATGATTCAGTCTGGTGTGTGTGTGTGTGGCTACAGGGAAAGAGACAGGACATGGCAAGGCCAGCCAGGGGTGGCCCATGGTGAGCTCTAAACACCAGCCTAAGGAGCAAGGGTGGGTGGAGCAACTCTGGAGGCCACAGAGGCTTCTGTGCAAGACTAGGGACATGGTCTGTGCTTTAGAAAGAAGGACAAATCTGGGGCTTCCCTGGTGGCTCAGTGGAGAAAAATCCACCTGCCAGTGCAGGAGGCGTGAGTTTGATCCCTGGTCTGGGAAGATCCCACGCACTGCAGAGCTACTAAGGCCATGTGCCACAACCACTGAGCTTGTGCTCTAGAGCTGCAAACTGCAACTACTGAGCCCACGTGCCCTAGAGCCTGCATCTGCACCAACAGAAGCCACCGCAGTGAGGAGCCCCCCACAAGAAGAGGGTGGCCCCCACTCGCAGCAGCTAGAGACAAACCCTCGCAGCAAGGAAGACCCAGAACAGCCAAAAATAAGCAGATTAATAAGAGTGGAAGATGACGGATCTGGTACCATGTTCCCTAAGCTGCAGGGACAAGCCCTTCCCTGAATGGGGAGATCAGTAGGCGGTTGTTGGCATGGCCACCGGGAGATTCTCCGGACCAGATTTCTGGCAGAAACAGTGAAACTGAGGGGACAGATGTGTGAAGGAGGCAAAGGCAGCCTACTCAGGATTCCACAAGTATTAACTCTCTTCTCACTGCTTATTCTCAGTTCACAAGGCCAGACTTTGGGCTAGGCGTGAGGGTGTGGGCAGTTATTCGAGCACAGTTAACAAGGAACCCGTGATTGGCGAGCTCACAGGCCAAGGGGAGAGAAGAGAGAAGGGAAACATTCATTGTCTTGCAATGAGGAGCCAGGTGCTGTGCCGGGAACTTGATACACATAATCTCAAAACGATAGCAGGAGTAGGATTATCTCCATTTTTTTCCCCAGATGCGGAAACAGATTCTGAAATGTGAAGTGACTTGTCCCAGGTTGCAGAAGCAAATTAGGGGAAACTTCCAAAGACAGCACCTTGTCTCCCATACTGGGAGCCCCCATTGAAGCCCCCCAGACCTCTCTGACGTACACGTCCCTCACTGCATCTGGAGATAACAGCGATGATATATATGACTAATAGTTGAGAGCGACCAAGAATTGTTTCTCATGTATATCAACAAATTATTACTTGCAATAGTGCTGTGTTAGATACTATTATTATCCCCTTGAGATAGACAAGGATTCTTGAAACTCAGAGGTTAATGATCTATCCAAGGTCAAACCACTGGTAAATGGAAGAGAGGATTTGAACCTAGGGGGTCCAGTTCAAAGCCCACGCTCTTAATCAGTGTGTTATCCAGAAGTAATAACCAGCTGCTGCTGCTGCTGCAGCTAAGTTGGTTCAGTCGTGTCTGACTCTGTGCGATCCCTTAGACGGCAGCCCACCAGGCTCTGCCATCCCTGGGATTCTCCAGGCAAGAACACTGGAGTGGGTTGCCATTTCCTTCTCCAATGCATGAAAGTGAAAAGTGAAAGTGAAGTCACTGAGTCGTGTCCAACTCTCAGCAACCCCATGGACTGCAGCCCACCAGGCTCCTCCGCCCGTGGGATTTTCCAGGCAAGAGTACTGGAGTGGGGTGCCACTGCCTTCTCTAATAACCAGCTAGATTCTCCTATGTAGACATAAATTAAGTTACCTAGTGTGCTTGTTTTCAGATTTTGTTTATTATTTTATGTATTTATTTTTGACGGNTGGGATTTTCCAGGCAAGAGTACTGGAGTGGGGTGCCACTGCCTTCTCTAATAACCAGCTAGATTCTCCTATGTAGACATAAATTAAGTTACCTAGTGTGCTTGTTTTCAGATTTTGTTTATTATTTTATGTATTTATTTTTGACGGCACCGGGTCTTCGTTACTGCAGAGGCTTTCTCTAGTTTCGGTGAGTGGGGGCTACTCTTTGTCGTGGGCTTCTTATTGTGGTAACTTGTCCCGTTGAAAGCACAGGCGCTAGGAGCTCAGCCTTCAGTAGTTGCAGCACTCAGGTTCAGCAGTTGTGACACAAGGGCTCAGCAGTGTGGCTTGCAGGCCCTAGAGCGAGAGCCTCAGTAATTGTGGCAAAGGGCTTAGTTGCTCTGAGGTATATGGAATCCTCCCCAACCAGGGACTGAACCCCCGCATTGACTAGCAGATTCCCATCCACTGTACCACCAGGGAAGCCCATTTGCAGATTTTATATTTACACATGTTTATTTATTCATTCAAAGAGCCTAG
>SJYX01015735.1:0-20280 GCA_006410675.1 Oreotragus oreotragus
TGAAGGCAGGAAGAGAAGGGGGTGACAGAGGATGAGATGGTTGGATGGCATCACCAACTCAAGGGACATTGAGTTGGAGCAAGCTCCGGGAGTTGGTGATGGACAGGGCAGCCTGACGTGCTGCAGTCCATGTGGTCGCAAAGAGTTGGACATGACTGAGCGACTGAACTGAATGTTTTCTCTTAATGCCAAGTTTCAGTGCTTTATTGTACATTGTCATATTGTTAGAGTTTGAAACATCTTACTGTTTTAGGGAAAAACTCAACTCAGGTGATCATTCACATCATGGTGAAGTGACTATCCTGGTATTTTATTTTATTTTCTGGTATTTTAGAATCTAGAAAGATACTAGCTCTTTGATTTGGGGAAAATTACTTAGTCTTTTGGAGGTTTGGAGTCCTCTCTCTGAAATAAGAATGAGTCGTCCTACCTCAGCAACCCTGCAAAGATTAACCAGGATAATGTATGAAAAGTCCACAGCTCAGTGATTGGCACATAGTTCAGTAAATGTGTGCATGCCAAGTCACTTCAGTTGTGTCTGACTTTTTGTGACCCCATGGATTGTAGCCTGCTGGACTCCTCTGTTCATATTTTCCGTGCAAGAATTCTAGAATGGGTTGCCATTTCCTTCTCCAGGGAATCTTACCCATCCAGGGATCAAACCCACTTCTCTCACGCCTTCTGCATTGGCAGGCATGTTCTTTACCACTAGCTCCACGTGGGAAGCTCCCCAGTAAATACTAGGTCTTAAGTATGAAGATAATGGTGTTTACTCAGACTTGGGTTTTGTTTAACAAAATTATGAGATATTCCTTTAGACTAGTTTGACTAAGCCTATATTACCTTATTATGATAGTATTAAATCAGAGCCCTGTGTACTGTATTTTAACTGTAGTTCTGAACTGTATGATTGATACTTCTGTAATTAAGACCTTTTAAGAGTTATTCATGTATATTAGTTTATTCTCTAGTAGTTCATGTATTTGTTTGGTTAGGGGAGGTAATTAAATTTTGAGAGTTCAAGAAAGAACATTAGTGTGTGTGGTATAAGGAGTTACTGATACATATCAGGGCATTAGTATTAACCTAACGTGTGATTACTAAGTGCCAGGTACACTTCTAGTTGCTTCTGTGTATTATATCATTTAATCCTTACAATAATACTTTGAGGTATTGTTGCTGTCAGAAGGTTAGTAATGAAAAGTGACCTGTTCAAGATGACAGAACTAGTAAACGTCTGAATTAGGTTTTTTTGTTTTTTTTTTAGAGCATCCATTTTACTTTATTTTACTTTACAGTACTCTATTGGTTTTGGCATACATTGACATGAATCTGCCACGGGTGTACACGAACTCCCAAAGATGAACCCCCCTCCCACCTCCCACCCCACTGAATTAGGTTTTGAGGGGCCTCCCTCGGGCTCAGACGGTAAAGCGTCTGTCTGCAATGAGGGAGACCTGGGTTCAGTCCCTGGGTCGGGAAGATCCCCTGGAGAAAGAAATGGCAACTCACTCCAGTCTTCTTGCCTGGAAAATCCCATGGACGGAGGAGCTTGGTAGACTACAGTCTCAGTCTGTGGGGTTGCAAAGAGTCGGACTGAGCGACTTCACTTTAGTTAGGTTGACTCTGAAGTTGTGTGGGAATGCCGAAAAACTAACTCTTTATAATGCTAGTGTATGTTTTTAATTCTTAAACATTAAGAATTAAAAGTTCTGGAGGCTTTGTTTAAAATAGATAATGCAGAGATACTGCACAGTCAAGGGGGAGCCTTGTTCCTTTGCTCCGCCACAAGCTGCGGGGAGCAAACAGAGAGGAAAGCAGGAGAGGCTTTTTGCAAAAAAAAAAAAAAAAAAAAGTGGATTTTTGCAAAAAAAAGAAAAGGAAAGATGCCTTTCTGATTAGGTTTACTGTCTGGTTAAATAATCCTTTCTCTCCTGTACTCATTCCAGGGAAAAGCATAGAAGCAGAAGACAAAACTGTCTCTCCACTCTGAAACCCNAAAAAAAAAAAAAAAAAAAGTGGATTTTTGCAAAAAAAAGAAAAGGAAAGATGCCTTTCTGATTAGGTTTACTGTCTGGTTAAATAATCCTTTCTCTCCTGTACTCATTCCAGGGAAAAGCATAGAAGCAGAAGACAAAACTGTCTCTCCACTCTGAAACCCTTTATGTGCTTGTATCTCTTCTTCTATAGTCTGCACTTATAATTGGAACAAGATTAGATTTAAGAAGAAAAGATTCTTTAACTTCTGTGGCTTTGTTATAGTACTGACCCTAACCCCCTGAAAATCTTCTTTGAAAATCAAATAATTTGGGTATACTTGGGAACTTTTAGGTACTTGTAGTCTCATTAATACGCTGATCACATGGACCAGATTCTCTAATCCCGGTCAGCTTTTTGCTTCTTTGCCCTTATATTTGCACTGGTGTGCTGGTGTCCATGACAACACAAGCTTACGGCCCAGCAGTGCGGGGCAAGCAGGCTTCCTTCCTGCCGTGCAGCATTTCCCGTACCAGATAGATGCCAGCCCTGAGAGCGGCGAACCCGGGAGGTCAATCTCCCTTTAGATTAGATTGCCTCAGTGCTGAAGTAGAAAGTTGGTAGAAAGCAGTGCCCAGCTTGAGGATATCTAATAAATGTTCAGCTTTAGAGTAAATGAGCTTCTTGTTTTAACATCTCAGAGACTGTTAATGGCTTCAGTGTTACTACTGAATAATAATCTGTAGTAGAACATTATTTAGTGACACAAAAATTTCAACTTAATCATCATTTATTTGCCTTGGTAAATTCTCTGCATTTTCCCATAGACTCTATTCAGTTTTCTGAGCTAATTTCTTTAAATAGAATATAAAACTGTATTATTAAAAAATGACTCCCTTCATCCTTTCCATTGGAGTTTTTAAATGCTTTTTTAAAATACATATGTTACTGGTGGGGCTGAAAGACATCCTAGATAATTTTTTTTTTTTAATTTTAAAGACATATTTTATCCCCTTTCCAAAAACTTTTGTCAAGCATTTGCGTGTACAGTGGAAAAAACTAAGCTACTTCTTGATAAGTATCTTAAGTAAGGATTAAGCTTCTTTATTATATACCTTCTTATTTTGTTACCTTTTTTCCTAATCATTTCTGCTAATTTTTCAGCCTCGCCCTATTTTGTCTTCTGTGGATTTGGGGTTTTAATATCCTTACCAGCAGGGCTGAATCTTTTTTTTTTCCTGAAGAGAATGCTGACACTTTAAATGGTTATAGACATTAGCTGTTTGAGTACCTACCGAGTGCCAGGATGCCTTTTCGGGAGACTTGTTTACCTTGCGGCTCAGGAGCTGTTTGCTCTCTTCTGTTTGTTGTTTACTTTTGTTTGCTTGTTTACTTGTTCTTTCTTAAAACTTTGAAGACTTTTAAAAATACTGGTTTTTAGAATATAAAATTTTGTGAATAATAGCACTGCATATATAAATTTTGGGTGTCAGTGAAAGTGGAAATTGCTTAGTTGTGTCCGACTCTTTGCGATCCCATGGACTATACATAATCCTGTACTCATTCCAGGGAAAAGCATAGAAGCAGAAGACAAAACTGTCTCTCCACTCTGAAACCCTTTATGTGCTTGTATCTCTTCTTCTATAGTCTGCACTTATAATTGGAACAAGATTAGATTTAAGAAGAAAAGATTCTTTAACTTCTGTGGCTTTGTTATAGTACTGACCCTAACCCCCTGAAAATCTTCTTTGAAAATCAAATAATTTGGGTATACTTGGGAACTTTTAGGTACTTGTAGTCTCATTAATACGCTGATCACATGGACCAGATTCTCTAATCCCGGTCAGCTTTTTGCTTCTTTGCCCTTATATTTGCACTGGTGTGCTGGTGTCCATGACAACACAAGCTTACGGCCCAGCAGTGCGGGGCAAGCAGGCTTCCTTCCTGCCGTGCAGCATTTCCCGTACCAGATAGATGCCAGCCCTGAGAGCGGCGAACCCGGGAGGTCAATCTCCCTTTAGATTAGATTGCCTCAGTGCTGAAGTAGAAAGTTGGTAGAAAGCAGTGCCCAGCTTGAGGATATCTAATAAATGTTCAGCTTTAGAGTAAATGAGCTTCTTGTTTTAACATCTCAGAGACTGTTAATGGCTTCAGTGTTACTACTGAATAATAATCTGTAGTAGAACATTATTTAGTGACACAAAAATTTCAACTTAATCATCATTTATTTGCCTTGGTAAATTCTCTGCATTTTCCCATAGACTCTATTCAGTTTTCTGAGCTAATTTCTTTAAATAGAATATAAAACTGTATTATTAAAAAATGACTCCCTTCATCCTTTCCATTGGAGTTTTTAAATGCTTTTTTAAAATACATATGTTACTGGTGGGGCTGAAAGACATCCTAGATAATTTTTTTTTTTTAATTTTAAAGACATATTTTATCCCCTTTCCAAAAACTTTTGTCAAGCATTTGCGTGTACAGTGTAAAAAACTAAGCTACTTCTTGATAAGTATCTTAAGTAAGGATTAAGCTTCTTTATTATATACCTTCTTATTTTGTTACCTTTTTTCCTAATCATTTCTGCTAATTTTTCAGCCTCGCCCTATTTTGTCTTCTGTGGATTTGGGGTTTTAATATCCTTACCAGCAGGGCTGAATCTTTTTTTTTTCCTGAAGAGAATGCTGACACTTTAAATGGTTATAGACATTAGCTGTTTGAGTACCTACCGAGTGCCAGGATGCCTTTTCGGGAGACTTGTTTACCTTGCGGCTCAGGAGCTGTTTGCTCTCTTCTGTTTGTTGTTTACTTTTGTTTGCTTGTTTACTTGTTCTTTCTTAAAACTTTGAAGACTTTTAAAAATACTGGTTTTTAGAATATAAAATTTTGTGAATAATAGCACTGCATATATAAATTTTGGGTGTCAGTGAAAGTGGAAATTGCTTAGTTGTGTCCGACTCTTTGCGATCCCATGGACTATACATATAGTCCATGGAATTCTCCAGGCCAGAAAACTGGAATGGGTAACCTTTCCCTTCTCCAGTGGATCTTCCCAACCCATGGATCAAACCCAGGTCTCCTGCATGGCAGGTGGATTCTTTATCAGCTGAGCCACAGGGGAAGCCCATGTTAGTGAAGTACACATCAAAATGGATTTCATAAATGTGTATAAAAGGAGTAACATCATTGGTGGAATAAATTAATCAGTTATGATGCTTCAGTAGATATAAACCTTTTTGAAATCTAAGTCTCTGACTTGGAACCATATGTATATTTCTGGCCATAATAAGGAGGAAGAAAAATTTGTGTTAATTTGTGAGCCCAGAAGTAAATTTTCCTTGGTTACTGGAGTACTGTTGTTTGTAAATTTGTTCCCTCGTTTTCCATAGAATTGTGGCACAGAACAGAATTTCAGAAATTTAGGATCCCCCCCCAATTTTTTTTCCCCCAAAATTAAAAATCTCAGAATGGCTACAGCATAGCATTAAACCAAGTGTGCATGGGTTGCAGACCCATGAAGCTGGCCCTGTCCCGAGTAACATGTTCAGTTCTCCAACAGATGACTTAGAACCTACACTTTCTGGTAGTGAATGCATAGTTGTATATTTTACTGTCTTCATTTGATGAAAATGTCTAGAATTTAAAATAGCCTTAAAATGGTTTACATTAGTTTTCTTTTGTAATGTCAGATCTGGTTAAGGAGTGTCACAGTTCAAATTTTTAGTACAAGCTTAAACAAAATCCTGCATCTAAAAGATGGGAAAGGGACTTTGATGGTCCTAAGTTGTGACTTGAAGTCATGTGCTTACCTCACTCTTGAGGTATAACCTTATAAATCTTTTCAGGCATGCTAATTGAGGTTATTAGCTAAAACCACTTTTAGCAAAATCCACATGATACTTTTCCTGCTGAACTACATAGCCTTAAAATCTAAGGATTTAAGGCTACAATTTTAAATTAAACTTTTCGAGGTGGACATTATTTTGGGATGATTAGCTGTATGGAGGTATAGCTTGGCTATTTTATTCAGAAGAACAGTTGATGTGGACTTTAAGATGGTGCTGTACTTTTGATGATAATATTGTATTTTTAATAGATGAAAAATATTGATGGGAGTTGAAACTAGAACTCCCTTTTTCTTCCAGATGGGAAATTGGAAATTTCTCAAAGATGCAACGTTTCTTTTTTAATTGTTGTTTGTTACCAATAGACTAGTGAGTGGTTAAACAATTTTCTTGATGAAAGATGCAAGGTAACTGATGAAGCCACTACATAGCACATGCCTTTGATCATGTCGTGAACTTGATCTCCTTGGAGGCAAGTTAACGTCATGGAAATTTCAGTACCTTAGAAGAACCTCAGACTTGACCCAAAACACTAGTCACCTGTAAATGTATGCTCTTTGGTTATAGGGGAGGTCAGGAGTTCATATGCATATCCTCAGAAAGAGTCTGGGGACCTTGGGAGGATGGTGCATATGAGGTGGTTGGTTTTTATTTAAATGTTGTCAGGTTCAGCATTTGTTAAACTTAGTTGTAAAGTCTTTTTTTTAAATTTACCTGAAGTTAAAGTTTACTGCTTTTGACGTACAGTTCTATTAGTTTTGATAAATGCTTATTGCAGTATAACCAGCACTACAATTCTGATACAAAACAGTTCTGTTGCCCCGGAAGTGTCCCTCATATTTATTCTTTTTATTTAAACCCTTCCTCCACCCCTCACCTCTGGCAACCACTGATCTTTTCCCTGTTCTCATATTTTTGCCTTTTCCAGAATGTCCTGAAAGTGGGATCATAATCATGTAACCCATAGATGTACCTGTTAGAAAGCTTTGAGAGATGTTTGAATAATTCAGGCATGTGTATCTACTTTTTCAACCACAAATTTATGAAATCTAAATACAGATCATATATTTCTTATAAAAATATACAAATTGATTCTGTTTATTCACACTCGCTTAAACCAACACAAAATTAATGTAAATAAGATACCATATACAATGGCAAAGATCTGTGTACATATTAAAATTACTTATAAATTAACCAAGTTGTATGACCTTTGCTAAAGACACTACTTTTGGATGAGGATTAGAGCCTCTGCTTTAGGATACTATTTCAGAATTTTTTTAACAGTTAAAATAGATTTTATTTAGTGAAATACACAGATGGAAGTGTGCAGTTTGAGTTTCAATAAATATTCGCAACTCTGAAGCCACTGCCTCAATCCTAATATAGAATTTATGCATCCTATTATAAAGTTCCCTCTTGCCCCTTTCTGGTTATTTCTTCTGCCTAAACTACTGTTCTTGTCACTACAGATGAGTTTTATCTGCTTTTGAACTTCATTTAAATGGAATTGTATAGTATTCTTTTGTAACTTGCTGCTTTGAGTCAACATAATATTTTTGAGTTCATCCATACTGTTGCAAATGTCAGTAAATCATTTATGAAGTGAAGTGAAGTTGCTCAGTTGTGGCCGACTCTTTGCGACCCCATGGACAGTAGCCTACCAGGCTCCTCCATCCATGGGATTTTCTAGGCAAGAATACTGGAGTGGGTTGCCATTTCCTTCTCCAGGAGATCTTCCCGACCCAGGGATTGAACCCGGGTCTCCCGCATTGTAGGCAGACACTACCGTCTGAGCCACCAGGGAAGTTTAAAATTCATTTATTGCTGAGTAGTATTCCAGCAATATTTCTATTCCAGTAGAAATATACCACAGTATATTTGATGACGTGTTACTGAACACAATTATGCGTTCTTTCCAGTTGGGGCTATTGTGAGTAAAGCTTTGAACATCTGTGTCCAAGCCTTTCTGTGATCACGTGTTTTTCACTTCTCTTGGGTTACTACCAAGGAGTGAAATTGTTGGGTTATAGGATAAATGTACGTTTAACTTAATAAGCAGTTGCCGAACTGTTCTCCAAAGTGGTAGTGCCAGTTTACATTTCCATGAGCTGTGTGTGAGTTCAGTTACCCAACATGCTAGCCAGCATTTGCTCGTCAGTCTCTTTAGTTACTCTGCTGGGTGTGAGGGATTATCTCATTGTGGTGTTTTCATGTGCTTTTTGCGGATGACTGACAAAGCACATTTTTATCTGTTTATTGGCTTCTTATATATCTTTTGTGAAGTTTCTGTTAAAATCTTTAACACATTGAAAATTTTTTCTATTACTGATTTATTTTTTGAACAATTCTTAACTTTTAAAAATTTTAATCTTTTGGCCGCAGTGAGCAGTATGCGGGATGTCAGTTCCCTGACCAGGGATTGAGTCCATGCCCTTTGATTGGGATTGTGTTGGATTATCAGTTCAGACTGAGAGAATTGATAATTTAGGCTTTGTGATTTATTTTGGTCTTCTTTACTGTCTTTCACAGCTTCTTATAATCCGTCTTTGTTGGATTTAGTCCTGAGTGCTTGATGCTCGATATGTTTTGATGTTATTATTTACATACATTATATCTTTAATTTCCCCCATTGTATATAAATTTTTCTTTCAGTCTTGCTAAATCTTTGTAATCCTATGCATTATATATTTCTACATCAAACTTTAGGTTTATATAATATAGAATCATTGTTTTCTTAGCTTGAACATACTACCTTTACGAAAGGTTCTGTTACTAGTAGTGCTTCTTTCCTTAAGTGAAATTTGCTCAATTGTGTCTGACTCTTTGCAACATCATGGCCTGTACAGTCCATGGAATTCTTCAGGGCAGACAGGAGTGGGTAGCCATTCCCTTCTCCAGGGGATCTTCCCAACCCAGGGATTGAACCCAGGTTTCCCACATTGCAGGTGGATTCTTTACCAGCTGAGCCACCAGGGAAGCCCAAGAATACTGGAGTGGGTAGCCTATCCCTTCTCCAATGGATCGTCGCAACCCAGGAATTGAACCAGGGTCTCCTCCATTGCCGGAGAAGGCAATGGCACCCGACTCCAGCACTCTTGCCTGGAAAATCCCATGGACGGTGGAGCCTGGTGGGCCACAGTCCACAGGGTTGCTATGAGTCGGACACGACTGAGCGACTTCACTTTCACTTTCATGCATTGGAGAAGGAAATGGCAACCCACTCCAGTGTTCTTGCCTGGAGAATCCCAGGGACGGGGGAGCCTGGTGGGCTGCTGTCTGGGGGGTCACAGAGTCGGACATCACTGAAGCGACTTAGCAGCAGCAGCAGCAGCAGCAGCAGCTCCTCCATTGCAGGCGGATTCTTTACCAGCTGAGCTACCAGGGAAGCCCCCTTTCCTTAAAGTCTCCTTTTTTTTTTTTGTATAAGTATAGCCAAACCCAGTTTTCCCTTTGTTAATACTTGCTTCACATCTTTCTTCATAATCTGTTTTCCAGATTTTTTGTTTCCTTAAATTTTCAGGTGTGTGTTTCTAATAGTGTGTAGATGAAAAAAAATTTTTTTTTTCTTCTGGCTGTGCTCTGTGGCTTACAGGATCTTAGTTCCCCAACCAGGGATTGAACACAGGCCACTGAATTGAAGGTGCTTAATGCTAACCGCTGTACTACCAGGGAATTCTCTTGAGTTGGAATTTTAAATTTGGGGGCTGCTGAGTTGATATAACTCAGTCACTCTTCAGTTTCATCAGATTACCCCCAGGGCAGATGCCAACCCAAATATTGAACTGGACTTTGAACCTCAGTTTTCTTTTATGTCTCAGGAAATTTGATTTTGATAATAGCTCATTGTCTGTTTAGGTCTTTGCTTTGAAGAGAATTTAAGTATTTTATCTAGCTTTTTAAGTTGTCTTCAGTATGACTGGTGATTTAAATTATTGGGTGCTGTTGGAAGTATTTTAACCTTTGAGTTTTATGCTTAGGATTCTATGATAAAATTTTGTCCTCATTCTTTCCAGCTAAAAATTAGAATTAAATAGGTAGACTTTAGTGAGGGTTGCCTTGGGTTATGGAATTGGGGTTAGGGATGTAATATGAATTGATGTGTTAGAGGTGAAGATATGACTGTAAAATATTAATGTGAAGTTTGTCAGTCACATGCATTGTTGTGACTTTATCCTGGGATGAAAGCTGCTTTAACTTATCTGATACACTCCCGTTAGTTTTATAGTGAACTGCAAGAAGGCTTGTTTCTTCTCTTGCGAGGTTGAGAAGCATTAGAATAAAGAATGGATGCAGGAGGGAGTTCTTTGGTGGTACAGTGGTTAGGACTTGGCAGTTTTACTGTTGGGGGCCTGCGTTGGATCCCTGGTCGGGGAACTGCAAGCTGTGTGGCAGTCAGTAAATAGATACATAAATCTTGAAAAAAAATGGATGCAAGAGAAACATGCAACAGTGTTGGAATGAAAACCAGGGATGAAGGATCCTCAACAGACTTTGAAGCTCCTTGAAGCTGCCATTTCATACCAGTGTGCTCATCTGAAACATTTTATAATGTATTATAGAAATCTTAGCTCTGTTCAAGGATGGATGAAAATGCAAGATGAATTCGAATTCTAAAGAAATGTTGAGTGACTCTTGGGTCTGCCCACTGGGTGACAAAAGGAGTAATGTTAACAACAGGCTGCCGAAACATTAGGATGAAAAGAATTTAGAAAAAAATTTCTAACTGATTTGAATGTATAAACTAGGAGTTAACATTTTTCATTGGGAGGAGGACATGATTAACCTAAATTTATGCATAGGTATCATGGTATAAAGATCATTTGATTCTTTTTTTAATACACAGTATCCCCTGGAGCCCTGTTTTCTTTCTCTCGTCATTCCATTCCTTCTTTTTCTTCTTGCTTGACTGATTCAGACACTGCTGGGGTGTTGCAAATGGGTGTTGAGACCTCAGTGGCTTGATGTTAAGTACAGTGAGGTTAACGAACTGTATTTTTTTCTTTAAATGTTTACTTAGAAAAAAGTATAATCTCTATTTCTTTTCTCTCATTTCATCTCTAGGCCTCTGGGAATTTATACAACTCAGTAGTCCTCACAGGCCACATGCTCTTGTTGTCGTGAGTCGCTCAGTCATGTCCAACTCTTTGTGACCCCGTGGACTGTAGCCGCCAGGTTCCTCTGTCTATGGGATTCTCCAGGCCAGAATACTGGAATGGGTAACCTTTCCCTTCTCTAGGGGGTCTTCCCAACCCAGGGATTGAACCCAAGTCTCCCACATTGCAAGTAGATTCTTTACTAGCTGAGCCACCAGGGAAGTAGGTCTGTATAAATTCTTTATCACAGGTCATAAAAATTGGCTGTTCAGTTCAGTCGCTCAGTTGTGTCCGACTCTTTGCGACCCCATAAATCAAAGCACGCCAGGCCTCCCTGTCCATCACCAACTCCCGGAGTTCACTCAGACTCGTGTCCATCGAGTCCATGATGCCATCCAGCCATCTCATCCTCGGTCATCCCCTTCTCCTCCTGCCCCCAATCCCTCCCAGCATCAGAATCTTTTCCAATGAGTCAACTCTTCGCATGAGGTGGCCAAAGTCTTGGAGTTTCGGCTTTAGCATCATTCCTTCCAAAGAAATCCCAGGGTTGATCTCCTTCAGAATGGACTGGTTGGATCTCCTTGCAGTCCAAGGGACTCTCAAGAGTCTTCTCCAACACCACAGTTCAAAAGCATCAATTCTTTGGCGCTCAGCCTTCTTCACAGTCCAACTCTCACATCCATACATGACCACAGGAAAAACCATAGCCTTGACTAGATGGACCTTAGTCAGCAAAGTAATGTCTCTGCTTTTGAATATACTATCTAGGTTGGTCATAGCTTTCCTTCCAAGGAGTAAGCGTCTTTTAATTTCATGGCTGCAGTCACCATCTGCAGTGATTTTTGGAGCCCCAGAAAATAAAGTCTGACACTGTTTCCACTGTTTCCCCATCTATTTCCCAGGAAGTGATGGGACCGGATGCCACGATCTTCGTTTTCTAAATGTTGAGCTTTAAGCCAACTTTTTCACTCTCCTCTTTTACTTTCATCAAGAGGCTTTTGAGTTCCTCCTCACTTTCTGCCATAAGGGTGGTATCATCTGCATATCTGAGGTTATTGATATTTCTCCCGGCAATCTTGATTCCAGCTTGTGTTTCTTCCAGCCCAGCGTTTCTCATGATGTACTCTGCATATAAGTTATTAATTGATATAGTCTGACTTAAGCTTTTCTGACTTTTGAAATGTTTACTTTTCTCTCAGTTGCAATGAATGCAGTATAAATTGTTCTCATTGCTGAAGTCACTGCTGTCTTTGATTTCTAGTAACAGATATTCATGAAATAAATATGAGTTCTGTATGAATTTATTTCTGGAAATCAGTTTATTTCTGGAAATTAAGTATTTAAGAAAATATTTGACTTTTAATGTTCATAAAATTGAATGTTTTATTCTTTGAAGCTGTAACTTGAGTATAGTAGAATTTGATTGCTTAGAAATTTTCTAATTTCTAATGTGAGTTTGAAAGAAAAAATGTGGTATGATTCTATCTCATGAAAAATTAATTCAAATGGGTATTTTTGTCAAGATATGTGTAAAACTTTAAAACTAAATTTTAAGTATACAGTATCTAACAGCATTCTTTGTTCAATTGATTCAGGAAATAGTAAACAGAATGATTTATATTTGAGTTAAAGTAATGCCCTAAATTGTGTTAAAAAAAAACAACACTCACAAAAACAAGCAAACCCTGATCTACATTAGTTAGTGATGATTTTGCTAAGAAAATCAGGCTGAATGTTTGAATCATCTGATTTTGTTATTTAGGACTTTGGGTTGCTGGTAATAGAAACTGAATTAGAGAGCTTAAATAACCAAAAAGAAAGGGATGGATTTATTGGCAGAATACTGGACCGGCTCACATGATTGAAGAACTGTGGCAGGCAGCTTGGGGCCTCTGAGGACTGGGAGTGTCTAAGGTATTCTAGCTTTGCACCTCTCTAGGCACTGGTGTGATTCTCCAGGTTTCTCCTCGTTCATGGCTGCATAGTCCAGAAGTCTCTTGTTAGCTGTCTCAGTAATATTTCCCATGGTGCTTGCCCATTGGCCAAAAAAACAGCTCCATTTGTTAAGTAGTTAAGACCAAACAACCTAAGTATTTATTTCCTGACAGTTTAGTTTTTTGAAAAATTGATTCACGCAATTTGAAGGGGAGTATTTTGATTTTCTGTGTATGTGGCTGTTGGTTACTGCACAGATTCTCAAGCCTTAGAATCAGGTCAGACATTATACCTGTTTCCTGTTCCACTCTGATTGTTACATGGTGCTTGCTTTTTATCATAGCAGCTGCTAAATCATTTCCTGCTTCTTAAAGAAATGATGTCACTGAAAGGAATGTTTTGTGAGTTAATGGTGAAATTATGAATGACCTCAGATAGTCATTTGTGTGGTCTCCTAGATGTCAGTTATCGCTGTTTCCCTTAAAAATGCAAAACCACCCTTACCGTTTTGAACTCACTGAGGTAGGCCCAGGGTGACTGGTGAGCTGATTGTCGCTGAAGAGGATTCTCATGGGTTCCCCCTTGGATCACGGGGTTGACAGAATAGGCTATGACTCAGTTAACCTGGGTTACTCACCCAGCTCCTGTGCTTAGAAGGGCATAATATTCCATTGTATGGTTATCAGTTTCCTTATTTCCAATTGTTTAAAAATTGTAAACAGGGCGTAAATTAACATCTTGTATATCATTGACTGTTTCTATAGCAGATAGATTCTGTTAAGTCTCACAACACTTGAAAAAAGTTTTTATGAAATTAAAAACATGATTATTTGTGCTTTAAAATGATCTGAGTGATTGAGGGTCAGAGACATAAACCTGAGAGCTGGAACTGTCACACTCTTGGAAGAAAGCGCAGGGGAGAGGTTTCGTGGCGTTGCGTTCGGCACTGCTTCCTCTGGTATGACATCAGAGACACAGGCAGCAAAAGAAAGAGCTAGGAAACACTGTCAACAGAGGGAAAGACAACCTAAAGAATGAGACAATGTTGGTAACTCATGTCTGATAAAGGATTAACAGCTAGATTATATAGAGGATCACAACGCCGTAAAACAACCCAACTAGAAATGGGCAAAGGATTTGAATAGACATTTTCCCAAACAGGTTACAGTTTGGCCAGTAAGCACACGAAAAGAGGGGAGTATAACTGATCATTAGGGAAGTGCGAATCAAAACCTCAGGAAACCACTTCATACCCATTATTAGGATAGCTGTCATCAAAAATTGCAACAGTATTGATGCAGATTTGGAGAAATTAGAACCCCAGTGCGTTGCTGATGGGGATGTGAAATAGTATAGCTGCTGTGGAAAACAGTGGTGGTTCCTTAAAATATTAAACAGAATCATAATAGGATCCAGGAATTCCATTCCTTAGGCATCCACCCAAAGAAGGTAAATCAGGGACTCCTAACAGGTGTTTGCACATCAGTGTTCATAGCACTATTCATAGCAGCTGAGAGGTAGCAACAGCCTGAATGTTCATCAGTGGATGGGTGTGTAAACAGTGTGGTGTCTATGACAGAGGGGAATGCTCAGTATAAGTTAGCTGCTAATAAAAAATGCTTAGCAGCTGCCACAAATTAATGCATTAATGTGAGATTGTATTTTTGTTTGAGAGTATTTTCTCACCTTGTTCTTTCCGTCACTTAAATTATTTTTTTTTTAAAAGTTGGACTTAATTGTTCCAGGTAATATGCCAAATAGTACTTCTATATTTTTTGACCCTGTAGAGTCAGCTGTGCATGTGGGTGCAGTACTCTTGAGAGGATCTTGCCAATTATTAGAAAGCATTAAATGTATATGATGGAAAAATTATCTTGGCTTCAAATTGGAAGGAACAGTTTTATAATCTCACCTTTGTCAAGAAAAAGTTGAGAGAAAGGGAGTCCAATTTTGGGGGTAGAAGCAAAATTATCACACAGAGAATGGAACATGAAAAGGATACATTAGGAGTGGCTTGATCAAAGAGTCCTACTTGTACAGTATTATCATTGATACCTCTAACCTCTTTAGGAAGATTATTTATGCTTTAACAAGAGACGTTTCATTGATGGATCAGAACATTTTGAGTAGCTCTTGAGGGAACTTGCCTCTGTATTGGAGAGAGTGAAGGAGAAAGAGGAGGAGGGTGAGAAAATTGAGGGAGGGAAAGAAGTAGACCTAGGCAGAGGAGAATAAATGTTAAATCCTGTGTACTTGGAAAGATGCAGTGAAAGTTCAGTGGTTTGGATTATTAGTGAAGCTCTAGGGATCTGGTTGGTGGAGAAAGGGCCAGCCTGGGTATAGGAAGTAACATAAACAATGGCAATGAATTTGGAATGAACATAGAATGTCCTAGAGGGGAAGAATATGATGTTCATTTCGGGGAGACCTTGTCATTAAGAAGGAAGATCCTCATTTTGGGGAGGCCTTGTTGAGAGGTATGCACTAGATCTGGACAAGTACTGTGAGAGTGTCCTGAGAGTTGAGAATGTGTGGAGAAAAGCGGTTAATATTGCTTGGCTCAGTCAGTTATTTCTTCCTGGTTAGCCTCAAGTGCCTACAACTAAAATTTTTGCTTCAGCAAAATCACATTACTTAAAAAAATTTTTTTGGACTTAGAAAGTTTATGATGAATAATGGAAACTTACACATCTGTCAGTCCCAGGGGTTTCTTCTGTATGAAGAAAGGCAGGTAGAAATGTTGGATTTATGGTAAGAACTAGAATTAGAGGTTTTAAATGGGCATGGGTGTGCTTGAAACGTTTATTCAGTGGGTAGGTAATAGAAGGCTCTGGTTAATTTCTTGTATTGACTTAAATTGTGCTTTTTTTTTTTTTTTTTTAATCCAGAAAGCAGTCATTGAGTATCTTTCTTGTCCTCATCAGAATTAGTATTCATTGAACACTGATTAGAAAACGTATTGATGTTATCTCCATTTTACAGATGAGGAGACTGAGTGAACTTCCCTAAGTGATTCAAATAGGTTTGGAGCCAAAATTCACATCCAGAGTGGTCTGATTCCAGAGCCTGTGTTCTTACCTAGTAATTTGTATTGTGATGCATCTTGTTAGCAGGTTGTGTATGGCCCTTGAGTTCAGACGTTGAGTAGAAAAATTTACCTATGTAGCTAATCATAGTCTAGACAAATAGAAATGTAAAAAATTATAATGGCATGTAGTGAGCTCTGTTATAAAATAGAGCTATGTTGAAACTGTACATTGAACTCTGAAGGGAAAACTTTCATAGTGAAGTTACTGTTTTCAAACCAGGTATTGAAGGATATGTAGTAAAGTGAAAGTTGCTCAGTCATGTCCAACTTTGCAACCCTATGGATCTGCAGTCCATGGGTTTCTACAATCCATGGGATTCTCCAGGCCAGAATACTGGAGTGAGTAGCCTTTCCGTACTTCTCCAGGGATCGAACCCAGGTCTCCCACATTGCAGGCAGATTCTTAGCTGAGCCACCAGGGAAGCCCAAGAGTACTGGAGTAGGTAGCCTATCCCTTTTCCAGCAGATCTTCCGGACCCAGGAATTGAACCAGGGTCTCCTCCATTGCAGGTGGATTCTTTATCAGCTGAGCTACAAGGGAGGCCTGGAAAGATATGTAGGATTTATCCAAAAGGATTAGGTGGTATGTGTAAACGAGGCAGAAGTAGTAGCAGTGACAGCAACTCATGCATGAAAGATTTTCAAGAAGCCTCAAGTTGTTCATTCTGGGCATGTATGTGGTAGGACATATCTTTTTTGAGAGGGATATTTTATTAAAATGTCTGTTGACAGGATGGTTATGCCAGGTAATGTTTGAAAGAGAAATTGACCAGAATCATTGCTTAGCTGGTTATCTTGTTTCTTCAGTAATAGGTCTAAATAAATTTAATTCAACAAATGCTTGAGAACCAGTTTGCTAGACCAGTACTGGTGGCATGAAATGGAAAGATGAAAATTGTGCATTTCAGAGAAAGCAGTGGGAGATGGTGGCAGATGCTGTTGGAAATAGTGTCAGATAGTTTCCAGCCTTGAAGACCTAGGCTGACCAAGATTCCCAGTGGAATGTTAAGAAAGAAGATACGGTGTGGAGAGGGAAGGAAGGCCAGTGGTGGCTTCTGTTGGGAATACGTGGAGTTGGAAGTGCTACACTGACAGTCCAGAAGTAGGGCTGGTATTCTGCTGCTGTGCCCGCAATCGCTGGCAGGATCGGGGAAGTGGTGGAAGTTATCAGGCAGTAGCAGCAGAAACCTTGAGAGAGAAGCTGTCGTTTCCCTGGGGAGGACTGGATGTTTGCGGCCCTGCTCATGCCTGCTTTGAATGGATTCAGACTTTTAATGGATTGGAAAAGTAGGTCTTATG
Source organism: Oreotragus oreotragus (assembly GCA_006410675.1). NCBI lineage: Eukaryota > Metazoa > Chordata > Mammalia > Artiodactyla > Bovidae > Oreotragus > Oreotragus oreotragus. The sequence goes on from SJYX01015735.1 coordinate 17,241, forward strand.
AAGCAAAATGAGAGAATAAAGCAACTCGAGGAAAGACAGGTAAGTAGCAGTTTGTATTATGAAGGATTTGAATTAGCGTATAGTGAGATATGAGAGGTTCCCAGGTGGCTTGGTGGTAAAGAATCTGCCTGCCAGTGCAGGAGATGCAGGAGACACGGACGGGTTCAGTCCTTGGGTTGGGAAGATCCCCTGAAGTAGGAAATGGCAACCCTCTCCAGTATTCTTGCCTGGAAAACTCCCTGGACCGAGGAGCCTGTGGGCTGCAGCCCGTGGGCCACACGGAGTCAGACATGATGAATACACGAACACACATGTGCGTGCTAGTGCGGTGTCTCCCAAACGGCCTCCTTCATACGCTACTTACATGATGGGTTTTCTTTTGCAGTATCTGTATACCAAGTGGCAATTCATCTTAAGATCAAGTTGTTTTTTTCCTTCTTTGGTGGTGTGTAAGTTTAATTATGTACCTTGAACTCAACGGCAGTGTTCAGTAGCACAAGTATATATTTTTTAAAAAGCATTTATGTTACATTTAAATCATCTTCTCACATATCACCAATAGTATGTATGCCATACCATGGAAACGATTGAAAAAAGACCTGTGTATTGTAGAATATAAGTTTTAGGTTAGATGTTGATGTTGTTCAGTCACTAAGTCACGTCCAGCTCTTTGCAACTCCAAGGACTGCATGCATCATGCCAGGTTTCCCTGTCCTTCATTGTCTCCCAGGCTTTGCTCAGACTCATGTCCTTTGAGTTGGTGATGCCATCCTATCATCTCATCCTCTGCTACCCCCTTCTCCTCCTGCCCTCAATCTTTTCCAGCATCAGGGTCTATCCAGTGAGCCAGCTGTTTGCATCAGGTGGCCAAAGTATTAGAACTTCAACATCAGATGTCCTTCCAATGAATATCAAGGTTGATTAGGCTTGACTGGTTTGATTTCCTTGCTGTTCAAGGGACTCTCAAGAGTCTTCTCTGGTACCACAGTTAAAAAGCATCAGTTCTTTGGTGCTCAGCCTTCTTTATGGTTCAACTCTCACATCCATACATGACTACTGGAAAAGCCATAGCTTAGACTATATGTACCTTTGTCGGCAAAGTAATGCCCCCTTTTAATATGCTGTCTAGGTTTGTCATAGGTTTTCTTCCAAGGAGCAAACATCTTTTTAATATCATAGCTCCAGTCACCATCTGCAGTGGTTCTGAAGCCCAAGAAAATAAAATCCGTCACTTTTCCATGTTTCCTCCATCTGTTTGCCATAAGTGATAGGACTGGAAGCCATGATCTTAGTTTTTTGCAAGTTGAATTTTAAGCGAGCTTTTTCACTTTTCTCTTTCACCTTCATTAAGAAACTCTTTAGTTCCTCTTCACTTTCTGCCAGTAGAGTGGTATCATCCACATATCTGAGGTTGTTGATATTTTTCCTGGCAGTCTTGATTCCAGGTTGTGATTCATCAAGCCCGACATAGTGCCTGATGTATACTAAGCATATAAGTTAAGTAAGCAGGGTGATAATATATAGCCTTGATGTACTCCTTTCCCAATTTGGAACCAGTCCATTGTTCCGTGTCCAGTTCTAACTGTTGATTCTTGACCCGCATACAGGTTTCTCAGAAGACTAAGGTGGTCTGGAATCCCCATCTCTTTAACAGTTTTCCACAGTTTATTGTGATCCACACAGTCAAAAGCTTTAGTGTAGTCAATGAAGCAGAAGTAGATTTTTTTGTGTGTGAAATTCCCTTTGTTTTTTCTATGATCCGGTGGATGTTGGCCGTTTGATCTCTGGCTAGGTTAGATGTTGAAGAATAAATCAATAGAAAAGTGTAAACTCTTCCCAAGGTCTTTATATTTCTTTGCATTTTAGCATATGTGTGTCCTGGGTAAAAATGAAAGTAGTACAGGATATGTTGTCCATTCATTCATAGGCCTGATATTTACCAGAGAGCTTGGGTGATGCATTATTTCTTAGACCTTTATTAGACTTTAGTTTCATTGAACTTTAGTTCCTTTAGTTTCATGTTGGAAAATGCAAGAAACATGAGTGGCTCAGATTGATCTTGAAGGTGTGGTATTATTCTTAGTAGTTATGTTCACATGCTTATTGGAACTTGAGAATTCCAGTTACTTGTCCGTGTGGATTTTTTTTTTTTTTTTGCCCACACCATGCGGCATGCAGGAACTTAGTTTCCAACCAAGGATGGATCCCGTGTCCCCTGCAGGGACAGCTCTGAGTCTTAACCACTGGACCACGAGGGGAGTGCTAGCACTTAAGTTTTTTGATGTGTAAACAGTATACTTAGACCCCCCGTGTGTTTAGAATAGGTTGATAGTAGGCTGTATGTTTCAGCAGTTTTTATTTTAGATAACTATTTTACAAACACCTGTATTTTAATGTGTTTTGTATAAATATAAGTAATTTAGTTAATGTGCTGTTTAAAAAGCCCCCATCCTCTTTTCTGATTAATGGGTTAAGTGAAATGATAGCTTAAGAATTCTTAAAATTCATGGTTTGGTTTGTCTTCAGTTTGAACCTATGACTTGTCTAAGGTTTTTAGAGTGGGTAAGTGCAGTTATTTAAGGAGAATCCTCTTTACTTAATAAGACATCTTTATTTCTTATTAGCTTAGGACTTTTGCTCTCCTTTTAAGTAAAGCATTTCCTGAATTCTACTTTTTGACTTTAGCTGAAAAAGGTTTTTCTCCATATATATATTTCTTTTTTTTTTTTTTTGATTTATTTATTTTTTTACACGAACTCCCAAACATGAACTCCCCTCCCACCTCCCACCCCACATCATCCCTCCAGATCATCCCCATACACCAGCCCCAAGCGTCCTGCATCCTGCATTGAACATAGACTGGCAATTCATTTCTTACATGATAGTATACAAATTTCAATGCTATTCTCCCAAATCATCCCACCCTCTCCCTCTCCCTCTCCTTCTCCCTCAGAGTCCATAAGTCCGCTCTACACATCTGTATCTCTTTTGCTGTCTTGCATACAGGGTCCTCATTACCATCTTTCTAAATTCCATATAT
>SJYX01015735.1:29467-107884 GCA_006410675.1 Oreotragus oreotragus
CACCCATATTATAGGAGGACTGACTTGGTCTCTTAAATTTTCCTTGTGTATTTGGTTTAATCTAATTGGCTTTTGTAGTTTAGCTTCCCTTATTTCATTACAGAAGTGGCCCGCATTGGTATGGCTCTGCCCTTGTTGAAGCTGATGCAGCGGTGGCCGAAGATGAGGACAGATTGCTGCAGGCGTCCGTTCCTCACTGGCCTTCTCGGGGCCGCCGTGCCCTTCCTCGTAACAATTTTCTCATTATCTTCCTGAAGGACCTTGTATACAGTAATATCTTGTATTTTAGTATTTAATAATCAAGTATGTCTATTTTTTGTTTAGTTTCCTCTTAAAATAGATAAAATTCAATCCATAGTATATTACATGATTGTAAACAATTTACCCTCTTACCTCTTACATCAGGTAACTTCAGAAAGTTCCCCCTCTCCCTTTTAACACTACTCCCCAGATGGAGTGGAAAAGTGACCATCATTAACTCTTACTCCACATCGCTGCCCAGGTTGTTCATCAGTGCTTAATGTGCTTAAGAATCCATGTTCTTAGACGCGTTAGGTTATTGCTTAGATTTAACATAACCACTTTACATTCTACCTTTTCAAACGCATGGCTGGTATCACAGGATACTGTCAGGCTACATGAGACAGTAGCTTGTGGCACCAGAGAGCTTCCTTCAGACTTACTCTACGTGGCCTTTATTGGGCAGATAGTCTGAAGAGCCATGGGCAGTTTTTAGCCTTTGGCTGGTAGTGTTTCACAGTGGCATGCTTGTCTCCAACTAAGGGAGTGTTTGCTTGTGGTACCAGGAGTCATTGCTGGCCTTGAAGCAGACCTGCCTGACCTTTCGATGAGTCATCCTGTTGTTTGGTCCATGTCTTGGAGCTTTACACCTCTGGAACCTTCCCACTTTTCTATTAATGGACTTATCCTACCTTTGACGGAATAAATTACCAAGTAATTTCTGAAACTATGTCAGATGATTCTTGTAGTAGATAGTAATTTCTTTGAAATAAATGGAATACCATCAATTCATTCTTACCCCTAGATTTGACCTGTCTCCTGAATCTAATCCCATTTTACCCCTAATTACTGGCTGGACATATATTTATTTGTGAGGCCACCTTTAAAGCCAGTATATCCTATATGGTGTTGCTTCCTTGGAAGCTGCTCTTCGGTTCTTAACAAAACCCTTCTTTTTTTGCTCACCACAGGGCTTAGAATTTTGCAGTTATCTTTGCCAACTTGCTCTGCCTCCTTTTCTCATTCCTAATTAATTACCAAGCTTAAGCAATTAACGTTTTCCACTCACTTTGGTGGTGCCTTTATTATCATTAAGATATTGGGCCCTTAGCAGTTCGTATCTGAACTCCTAGTCTGGAAACATCGTAAATGACTTTTCCCCTCCAAACCATCCTGCTTGCTGCTTTCTCATGCGACCACTCTCGTGTTGTTATTCTCCTGCTCAGGAAGCTTCTGGTTTTATGCCATCGAGTGAAATCTGAACTCACTAGCCTGGCATTCAAGGCCCACAGTGTGTGCTGTCTTTTCAGTCTCATTTCCCTGAAGATGATTGCTATTTTAACCTACTCTCTGTTGCTCAACTCAAAAATGTGTCCTCTTCCCACTGTGGCATTAGTACCCATCCTCACTTGGCTTACCTCCCCTCTTTTTATTTAAATGCCACCTAATCTGTAAAACTAAGTCGTTCTCCGCCTCCTGTGAAGCCTCCCTGGTTCTCTTTCTCTGAACTCTGAGCACTTGCATGTCATTGGAGTGACCAAGAAGTATCAGAGTCCTACAACATTTACAGTGAAATGTCTCATCGCTTCTTGCTTTTAGTACTTACGTGGCATGTGCCATCATATACTAATATATTGTCCTATCTGGTTGTTTTTTAACAACTAAGACAAAGAGACCCAGCATCTGTTCTTTTTGACCAATGTTTTCTTATTAACCTAAATAAAGTTCATAGATGATACAGTGTACCTACAGACATAATTTTAAAAAGTCAATAATAACCTTACTGTAGTATAAAGGAAAAATGAAAATAATTGTAATTTGTATTTCAGTTTTCAAATACTAAGCAAAAATTATGCTTTAGCAAGAAAAGTTCCTGCAGATTTAAAACCTTTAAACTTTCCTGCTCTACTGTGTTGTACCTCATTAAACAACAGAACCAATATTGATAGTAGTACGATTTGTCTCAAGTTGCAAATTATGAATAGCCTTAGTTCCCGTATAGCATGTTGTTAATGTGGCCCAGCCTGAGTTGTAAAATTTAAAACTTACTGGGAGACAAAAATACTACTTGTAAAGTGGTTAGAGCATTTTATATTTACATATTTAGCCTCCTCTTAAATGGTTCTTGTATAAAAAGTGTTTTCAGAGATTATGGGAATAATGCAAAATGTTGACTGACTCCTTGATTTTAGGACTTTGATATTTTATGCAGGGTTGTTCATATATGTGACTTTATGTCACATAAACAGCTCGAAAGGATAAGTTGTCTGCAAATACTGAGAGAAGTCTTTACAAAGGAAATCCGCCTGCAACGCGGAAGACCTGGGTTTGATTCCTAGATCGGAAGATTCCCCTGGAGGCAGAAATGGCCACCCAGTCCAGTATTGTTGGCCTGGGAAATCAGATGGACAGAGGAGCCTGGGGCGCTACAGTCCATGGGGTAGCTAGAGTCAGAGCTGACTTAATGGTTAAGCAGTAGATTGACAGGTCTTTGAGCTCTGTAAGGGTCAGATGTTGCCTCTTTGTGACAAGAGGTTTTTGTGTTTAGACTGCACTTTCCCCTCCTGGTCTTTTTTCTTACACCAAAAAGATCCCTTGGTAGAGAAGCCAGTAATGTGTACAAATTACCTTCAGCTACCGAGTCCAAGTCTAGATCTCCTGTGATTTTCTTAGATTTGAAAGTACTTGTTCCTTTAGTGGCAAAGATTTACCTGGGAAGCCATCAGAAATGATATTTGATTGACAGAGCAAAACTCTTAAAGAGGAGTATTTGTAGGTTCTGGGAAAGTTCTGTTTGTATGGTTCCGCAGTCTCTAAAGGCACGCTAAGGCCTGAATTGGCCCATTTTGCACAATTAAATACTCTGAAACGTGGTTCACTAAAAAGTTCACATTGTAGCAATTTAAGAAATAATGTATTGTCATGGCATTCCAGCTTGTAGAGAAAAGTCTAGTGGGAAAATCTAAGTGGCTTAACTGGATACTTAGGATATTTGTCATTGTTAAACTACTGGTTTTTCTTCTGCAGATTTTCTTGTGAAACCTTCAGATAGAAAAAGTTCTTCAGACAGACTTTATTTGGTAAGTTTGTTCCCCCTACCCTTCACCCCCTACTACATTCTGTTTTGAGGCAGCAAAAGACAACTGACAGATTAATTTGGGGGCCCTGTTTGTCTGTGGGCATTTAAGTGAACTCTTGTATGTTCACTTTAATGTTAAATCTTAAAATTTGGTGGTTTCTCCCCACCGTCAGGACTCGAGCCACTGCCATGGTATAATCCACTATGCCTGGAAACTTGTATTAAAGTTGGGATTAAATGAGTTGTAGCCTTAATCATTTGTTTAAAATAGTTTTAAACTTGATCTTTTAAATTGCAACTTAATTATTTCTTTGAGTTTTTTTAAATTGTTAAATCTGTTTGAAAATCAAGGCCTTGTTACTAGACTTCAGTTCAGTCTCTCAGTTGTGTCCGACTCTTTGCTACCCCGACTCTTTGCAGCACACCAGGCCTCCCTGTCCATCACCACCTCCTGGAGTTTACCCAGACTCATGTCTGTTGAGTCGGTGATGCCATCTAACCATCTTATCCTCTCATCCCTTTCTCCTGCCTTCAATCTTTCCCAGCATCAGGGTCTTTTCCAGTGAGTCACCTCTTCGTATCAGGTGGCCAAAGTATTGGAGTTTCGGCTTCACCATCAGTCCTTCCAATGAACACTCAGGACTGATCTCCTTTAGGATGGACTGGTTGGATCTCCTTGCAGTCCAAGGGACTCTCAAGAGTCTTCTCCAGCACCATAGTTCAAAAGCATCAATTCTTTGGTGCTTAGCTTTCTTTATAGTCCAACTCTCACATCCATACATGACCACTGGAAAAACCATAGCCTTGACTAGACGGACCTTTGTTGGCAACGTAATGTCTCTGCTTTTGAATATGCTGTCTAGGTTGGTCATAACTTTTCTTCCAAGGAGTAAGCGTCTTTTAATTTCATGGCTGCAGTCACCATCTGCAGTGATTTTGGAGCCCCCCAAAATAAAGTCTGACACTGTTTCCACTGTTTCCCCAGCTATTTGCCATGAAGTGGTGGGACCGGATGCCATGATCTTAGTTTTCTGAATGTTGAGCTTTAAGTCAACTTTTTCACTCTCCACTTTCACTTTCATCAAGAGACTCTTTAGTTCTTCTTCATTTTCTGCCATAAGGGTGGTGTCATCTGCATATCTGAGGTTATTGATATTTCTCCTGGCAGTCTTGATTCCAGCTTGTGTTTCTTCCAGTCCAGCGTTTCTCATGATGTACTCTGCATAGAAGTTAAATAAGCAGGGTGACAATATACAGCCTTGACGTACTCCTTTTCCTATGTGGAACCAGTCTGTTGTTCCATGTCCAGTTCTAACTGTTGCTTCCTGGCCTGCATATAGGTTTCTCAAGAGGCAGGTCAGGTGGTCTGGTATTCCCATCTCTCTCAGAATTTTCCACAGTTTATTGTGATCCACACAGTCAAAGGCTTTGGCATAGTCAATAAAGCAGAAATAGATGTTTTTCTGAAACTCTCTTGCTTTTTCCATGATCCAGCGGATGTTGGCAATTTGATCTCTGCTTCCTCTGCCTTTTCTAAATCCAGCTGGAACATCATGGAGTTCACGGTTCACGTATTGCTGAAGCCTGGCTTGGAGAATTTTGAGCACTACTTTACTAGCGTGTGAGATGAGTGCAATTTCAGTCTATTCTGTTCCCACCCTGCAGCCAGAGCCCTCCTTCACGCCACCTCAGGCCGCGCTTCCAGGCGCAGCTGTGAGGCTCTGGGCCCTGCTGCTTCCATGGCCTCTGTTCCCTCGCTTTCATCAATCATAAAGCATTTGCTTTGAATATTGAATCCCAGACTTCCAAAAATATGCTGTATTCGTGGAAGTTTAGTGAACTAGAAATGCTGGCTTTGCATGTAATGTATCTGTTTTATGTATATATATTTTTAGAAAGCTACTTATTAAAGTGATAGTGTTCTTAGTAGCCTGAGTTTCTTGTTGGATGTCCTCCCCGACTATTATAGTTGTTTCTGAAAACCAGGTAAAGGCATTAGCACAGCTTGTTTTCTTTCATATTTTGTTTACTAAATCAGTTTGGTTCCCACAGATGGGGAGATCCATTTTGAATTTACGAAATTTACAAAAACATGCTATATAATATTGTAAGAATTATATTGTTATTATGCTGTATTTGCATTTGCAGGTTGGTTTTAATTATTGCTTTATTATTTTCATCTAAGGTTTATAATAGTTTTCATGTTGCTGTCAACTTTAGTAGCATGAGCTTTCGCAACTGTTTTTGCTCAAATAGGTTGCGGCCAGGATAATTTTCACAGCCCTTTAAAGGAGTTTGGATTTGACTAGTGGGTTGGCTGGGTGATTCTCAGCTTTTTCTTGGCTGTCTCTGGTCAAGTCTTTCGGTCCTTGTACGTGCAATTCCTTTAATTAGGGTATGGCCGAATGGGAAATTGGGCTTCTGAGGTGGCGCTAGTGGCAAAGAGCCCCCGCACCAATGGAGGAGATGCACAAGATGCTGGCCCCATCTCTGGGTCGGGAAGACCCCCTGGAGGAGGGCATGGCAGCACACTCAGTATTCCTGCCTGGAGAATCGCATGGACAGAGGAGCCTGGCGGGCTGCAGCCCACAGGGTCGCACAGAATCAGACACGACTGAGCAGCTGAGCACACACGTGGAAAATTACCAATTTTTGTCCTTTCCCCCCTTCAAGTTCCAGGCGTAAAGGGAAGGAAAGGCTTGCCAAGATACTGAAGAAGGGACGGAGATCTCTCCTCCTCATCTGGGCCTCCTGTCATGGTAAGTACAAAGAAATAACACGACAATTGGACTTGAACTCTGTCCTGACAGCTAAGTGAATACTAGTAAGTTGACAGTTAACTGCCCTCAGAACTCTCTTGTCTGTTTTCTTTTATTGTTTACTTAGTATCACTAGTAATAATTTGAGTATTCTAGTGTCTTAGAGCAGTTTTGCTTTTATTCACTTAAATCGTGTGAGTTAGATATTATCTCTTTTCAGTCAGGTAGTGTAAATAGATTCAAGACCAAATGTTTCTTGGACCTCAGGTTTCTTATTTCTTTTCTGGGAAGGAGGATACAGTAAGAAGCTTTTCTCTGTGTGTATGTGTTGCACTGTGGAGACTTAACATGGTCATACCATGAATTTACCTTTCTGGGTGAAAGCAGTTCCCTGTCTTCCCTGTTTTTCCTCTTTAACACTGTTTTTGTCCCAAAGAAGATGAAGTCGCTCTGCGCAAGGCCTGCCTGCATCTGTGACTAGAACGAGTGTGTTTCAGTGACTTGTGAGCCATTTAGGACCCACTTTAGGCAGAGAAGTGGGAGCAATGAGCCAGCTACATTTCTATCAGTCCCGAAAACATGTAAACAGTGCTTCAAGGCTTAAGAAAGAAATGGCCCTCTGTAATATTGTCCTGCTTCTACCTTGGTGATGTTTGCTAAATCCAAACTCTGTCATGCTGGCACACAAAGAAGGAATTGAAAAGGCCATGTTAATTTCAAGCATCATTGGGAACATGGATGGAAAATGCCTTTCAACATTAAAAACAAACTAAAACCAAAAACACTAGCTGTACAGAAGTGTCACTAAAGTGGGAAAGGCAGCCGCTGCCATTTTCAATCTTGGCCGGTTTTTCTTGGTTTGTGGGCACAGCAGCTTTCTGATGTACCCTGTAACTAGGTACTGATGAGCTTTTCTTTATGCTGTATCATTTTATTGGTTTTCATGAGTTTTTCATGAATTGAGAGCGTTTGCCTAATGTTTATCTGACCTGTATGCCGGCGCTAGTGAGCTGTCCGTGGCGGGCTCGTGAAAGCAGCTCTGCTGGGCACAGAAGGGTTGCGCTTCTCTGTGTTGTGCACAGCGGCCTGGTCCTTGCTCGGGTGCCCTGCAGGCAGTCTTCCTGAGTCGCTCTGCGCAAGGCCTGCCTGCATCTGTGACTAGAACGAGTGTGTTTCAGTGACTTGTGAGCCATTTAGGACCCACTTTAGGCAGAGAAGTGGGAGCAATGAGCCAGCTACATTTCTATCAGTCCCGAAAACATGTAAACAGTGCTTCAAGGCTTAAGAAAGAAATGGCCCTCTGTAATATTGTCCTGCTTCTACCTTGGTGATGTTTGCTAAATCCAAACTCTGTCATGCTGGCACACAAAGAAGGAATTGAAAAGGCCATGTTAATTTCAAGCATCATTGGGAACATGGATGGAAAATGCCTTTCAACATTAAAAACAAACTAAAACCAAAAACACTAGCTGTACAGAAGTGTCACTAAAGTGGGAAAGGCAGCCGCTGCCATTTTCAATCTTGGCCGGTTTTTCTTGGTTTGTGGGCACAGCAGCTTTCTGATGTACCCTGTAACTAGGTACTGATGAGCTTTTCTTTATGCTGTATCATTTTATTGGTTTTCATGAGTTTTTCATGAATTGAGAGCGTTTACCTAATGTTTATCTGACCTGTATGCCGGCGCTAGTGAGCTGTCCGTGGCGGGCTCGTGAAAGCAGCTCTGCTGGGCACAGAAGGGTTGCGCTTCTCTGTGTTGTGCACAGCGGCCTGGTCCTTGCTCGGGTGCCCTGCAGGCAGTCTTCCTGGTGTGCTCTGGAGATACGTGTGTGTGCGCACAGTGTTCAGGGAGCCAGTGTGACCATGTGTTTAAAAAAAATTTTTTTTTCATTAAGCAGCTTCATAATAAGTCTTTAGAAGTACTCATTTATAATAAAGCCCATAGCTGGTTTCCTTTCTAACTAGTTTATGTGCCTGTGTATAGTTTATGTAGTTGGAATTAAAACATTAAATTTCTGTTTTGCTTATTTCACTAAAGGAATTAAACATTTTTCTTAACTCGTTGGACTCCTAATCATTTTTTACTAGCTACCTAACACTTTGCAAATTGTTGAACCATTGGTTTAAGTAGTATTAATATTTTCTGTTTTAGCTATTTGGTTATGTGTTCTTAATCCTTATTTTTCTGTGTAGAGAATTCAGAAGCACTAGTTTTTCTTGAGTATCATCCTTTCATTAAAAAAATTCTTGAATAAAATTGAGATCTTCTGGGAAGGTTAAGCATTAGGAAAATATGTTTGTGTTTTATTATGGAAAAATCTCAAGCCTATGTAAATTGAAAATAGTATGATGAACCCTCATAAGCCCCACATAGGCATCAGCCAGATGCTGCAGTAATCAGTTCATGACCACATTTGTTTCTTCTGACTCCGCACCCCCACCTATTTGGATTATGTTGAAAGAAATCACAAACATTGTATCAACAGAAATTTTTATTTTTGATGACTTTTAATGCCACTTTTAAGAATGGTAAGTAAAATTGACAATGAGACTGATAATCACTTTAAGCTTTTATATTTGTCCAATGTTTCTACACGTATGTGACTCTAAAGAGTAGTTTTTTTTAAATCCTGCAACATTTATACATAAATTTATAGTTTATAGACATTTCCACTGGTTAGCTTCTACTCCTCATGTTCTTTAAATATTTATCTTTATTGTTGACTTCCCCCTGACTTATAGACTGACTTCTGTTAACTGCATAGTTTACCAAGTAGCAGAGGTTAGCCTGGAACGGTGGTGACTGATCTGTTTTCAAGATTTTGTGGCGACCCCACGTGGAGCTGGAGGTTCCACCATGCCCGGTGTTCCTCAGCGATATCAGGAGATTGACCAAGTGGATCATATTCTGTCTCTCATCCTGGTAAACTACTGCTTGTGGCTAGCCCAGGGCAGATTTGCTCTCAAGCCTTCTAACAGGCTGACACACCTGCCAGACTTTTTCTCATCCTTGCCTTCGTCTCCTTCCAGCTCTTCCCCCATCCACCACCTCAAGTTTGGCCTCCGTTTTTCCTATGAAACTAAGTAAATAAATTAGGCAGTTGATTCAGCTTATGTTTAGCTAAGTAATATTTTTACCATTCTTTTTGGAAAGTCAGTAGTCTATCCTCAGTTCAGTTCATTCGCTCAGTCGTGTCTGACTCTTTGTGACCTCATGGACCACAGCACGCCAGGCCTCCCTGTCCATCACCAACTCCCGGAGTCTACTCACACTCAGGTCCATTGAGTCAGTGATGCCATCCAACCATCTCATCTTCTGTCGTCCCCTTCTCCTCCCCACTTCTATCTTTCCCAACATCAGGGTCTTTTCCAATGAGTCAGCTCTTCACATCAGATGGCCAAAGCATTAGATTTCAGCCTCAGCATTAGTCCTTCCAATGAATATTCAGGACTGATTTCCTTTAGGATGGACTGGTTGGATCTCCTTGCAGTCCAAGGGACTCTGAAGAGTCTTCTCCAACACCACAGTTCAAAAGCATCAATTCTTCCGCATTCAGCATTCTTTATAATCCAACTCTCAGGATTAGGATTAGTCTATCTGGTGGCTCAGAGGTTAAAGCGTCTGCCTGCAATGTAGGAGACCCGGGTTCGATCCCTGGGTCGGGGAGAGCCCCTGGAGAAGGAAATGGGAACCCACTCCAGTATTCCTGCCTGGAGAATCCCATGGAGGGAGGAGCCTGGTGGGCTACAGTCCATGGGTCACAAAGAGTCGGACGCGACTGAGCAACAAACTACTACTATCCTAATCCTTGGAAATTAAAAGCATTAGATTTCAGCCTCAGCATTAGTCCTTCCAATGAATATTCAGGACTGATTTCCTTTAGGATGGACTGGTTGGATCTCCTTGCAGTCCAAGGGACTCTGAAGAGTCTTCTCCAACACCACAGTTCAAAAGCATCAATTCTTCCGCATTCAGCATTCTTTATAATCCAACTCTCAGGATTAGGATTAGTCTATCTGGTGGCTCAGAGGTTAAAGCGTCTGCCTGCAATGTAGGAGACCCGGGTTCGATCCCTGGGTCGGGGAGAGCCCCTGGAGAAGGAAATGGGAACCCACTCCAGTATTCCTGCCTGGAGAATCCCATGGAGGGAGGAGCCTGGTGGGCTACAGTCCATGGGTCACAAAGAGTCGGACGCGACTGAGCAACAAACTACTACTATCCTAATCCTTGGAAATTAAAAGGCATTTTCATATACAGGGGGAACATCAGTTCAGGAGCTGTATGTGTAATGTGTACTAGGACAGTCTTATAAAAAGAGCGTATATTTTATTTGACTGTGATGACTGTGAAAAATTATTTCTTTATGTTCTTGTCTTGCTGGCCAAATTCTCATATGTTGAAAAATCATTTGTTCCAGTTTCAGTTTTCAGTAACTACTTAGATTATATACATTGGCCTGAAGCACGCAAGTGAATATGCCAGCAAAAATGAATTGGTAAATGGCTTCTCTAGGTTTTTTTTTTTTTTAAGCATGCTATATCATTTTAATTCTACACTATTTAGAGCTCAGTAAAAATCTAGTTAGGGAATCACTTAAATGATGATCTGTGAAATGATCTTAAAGAGAATAAAAGTGTTTTGTTGTAGTTGTTTAGTTACTAAATCTTGTCCAACTCTTTGTGACTCCATCAGTTGAAGCCTGCCAGGCTCCTCTGTCCATGGGATTTCCCCAGTGAGGATACTGGAGTGGGTTGCCATTTCCTACTCCTGGGGATCTTCCGACCTAGGGATCGAACCTGTGTCTCCTTCATTGGCAAGAGTGTTCTTTACCTCTGAGCAACCAGGGAAGCCCCCTTATGTGTTTCAGTTCAATTCAGTTGCTCAGTCCTGTCCTACTCTTTGCGACCACATGAACTGCAGCACGCCAGGCCTCCCTGTCCATTACCAACTCCCGGAGTTCGCCCGAACTCATGTGCGTTGAGTCGGTGATGCCATCCAGCTATCTTATCCTCTGTCGTCCCCTTCTCCTCCTGCCCCCAATCCCTCCCAGCATCAGAGTCTTTTCCAATGAGTCAGCTCTTCGTGTGAGGTGGCCAAAGTCTTGGACTTTGACCTTTAGCATCAGTCCTTCCAAAGAACACCCAGGACTGATCTCCTTTAGGATGGACCTCCTTACAGTCCAAGGGACTCTCAAGAGTGTTCTCCAACACCACAGTTCAAAAGCATCAATTCTTCGGCGCTCAGCTTTCTTGACAGTCCAACACTCACATCCATACATGACCATTGGAAAAACCATAGCCTTGACTAGGCTGACCTTTGTTGGCAAAGTAACGTCTCTGCTTTTGAATATGCTATCTAGGTTGGTCATAACTTCCTTCCAAGGAGTAAGTGTCTTTTAATTTCATGGCTGCAGTCACCATCTGCAGTGATTTTGAGCCCAAGAAAATAAAGTCTGTTGCTGTTTCCCCATCTCTTTGCCAGGAAGTGATGGGACCAGNCAAAGTAATGTGTCTGCTTTTTAATATGCTGTCTAGGTTAGTCGTAGCTTTTCTTCCAAGGACAAGTGTCTTTTAATTTCATGGCTGCAGTCACCATCTGCAGTGATTGTTGAGCCCAAGAAAATAAAGTCTGTTGCTGTTTCCCCATCTCTTTGCCAGGAAGTGATGGGACCAGATGCCATGATCTTCGTTTTCTGTACGCTGAGCTTTAAGCCAGCTTTTTCACTCTCCACTTTCACTTTCATTAAGAGGCTCTTTAGTTCTTCTTCACTTTCTGCTGTAAGGGTGGTGTCATCTGCATATCTGAGGTTACTCATATTTCTCCTGGCAATCTTGATTCCAGCTTGTTTTTCTTCCATCCCAATGTTTCTCATGATGTACTCTGCATATAAGTTAAATAAGCAGGGTGACAATATACAGCCTTGATGTACTCCTTTTCCTATTTGGAATCAGTCTGTTGTTCCATGTCCAGTTCTAACTGTTGCTTCTTGACATGTATACAGATTTTTCAGGGGGCAGGTCAGGTGGTCTGGTATTCCCATCTCTTTCAGAATTTTCCACAGTTTATTGTGATCCACACAGTCAAAGGCTTTGGTATAGTCAATAAAGCAGAAGTAGATTTTTCTCAAACTCTGTTGCTTTTTTGATGTTGGCAATTTGGTCTCTGGTTCCTCTGCCTTTTCTAAAAGCAGCTTGAACACCTGGAAGTTCACAGTTCACATACTGCTGGAGCCTGACTTGGAGAATTTTGAGCATTACTTTACTAGCGTGTGAGATGGGTGCAATTGTGCGATAGTTTGAGCATTCTTTGGCATTGCCTTTCTTTGGGATTGGAATGAAGACTGACCTTTTCCAGTCCTGTGGCCACTGCTGCTGACTTTTCCAAATTTGCTGGCATATTGAGTGCAGCACTTTCACAGCATCATCTTTCAGGATTTGAAATAGCTCAGATGGAATTCCATCACCTCCACTAGCTTTGTTTATAGTGATGCTTCCTAAGGCCCACTTGACTTCACGTTCCAGGATGTCTAGCTCTAGGGTTGTGATCACATCATCGTGATTATCTGGGTCGTGAAGATCTTTTATGTGCAGTACTTCTGTGTATTCTTGCCACTTCTTAATGTCTTCTGCTTCTGTTAGGCCCATACCATTTCTTTCCTTTATTGTCCATTTCTGTCCTTTATTGCCCATCTGTGCGTGAAAAATTCTCTTGGTAGCTCTCATTTTCTTGAATAGATCTCTAGTCTTTCCCATTCTGTTGTTTTCCTCTATTTCTTTGCATTGATCACTGAGGAAGGCTTTCTTATATTTCCTTGCTATTCTTTGGAACTCTGCATTCAAATGGGTATATCTTTCCTTTTCTCCTTTGCCTTTCACTTCTTTTCTTTTCATAGCTATTTGTAAGGCCTTCTCAGACAATAGTTTTGCCCTTTTGCATTTCTTTTTCTTGGGGATGGTCTTGATCACTGTCTCCTGTAGAGTGTCATGAACCTCTATCCTTAGTTCTTCCGGCACTCTATCAGATCTAATCCCTTGAATCTATTTGTTACTTCCACTGTATAATTGTAAGAGATTTGATTTAGAAGTCAAAGCTGAGAACCCCTTAAAATGTTCATAAATTCATTTTAAAAGTAACAATACCAATTTCCCATAACATTTTTAATGA
Organism: Oreotragus oreotragus; assembly: GCA_006410675.1. Classification (NCBI taxonomy): domain Eukaryota; kingdom Metazoa; phylum Chordata; class Mammalia; order Artiodactyla; family Bovidae; genus Oreotragus; species Oreotragus oreotragus. Next base: position 42,708 of record SJYX01015735.1, read on the forward strand.
AAAGTAACGTTTTTCTCATCCAGCAATAATATAAAAGAGTGATGTTGTTTTACATTTTTACAGTTAAAAAAAATTTTTTTGGCTTAACAGATGACTGGGTTCTCATATCTACTTCTTCGTCTGATTTGTTACAGTGTATTTTTTGAAATGAAGTAAATCCAGCCTTACTCAGTAGTTAGAAAATGAAAGAGTACTTTAATAATTTTTCCAGGTAGTTGTATTCTTCTGTTACACATCAAAACTTGACAAGTGTCAGTTCTTTGAAGGTTAGTTGCAATGTGGAATTTGAAGGCATGTCAGTGAACTTTTTGTATTACACGTTAAAACCATCAATTGTCTTGCACTTTAAATGGATCTTCTATCCATGCATGATTTTGTAACATCATGGACAGGTCATTTTGAAAATAATGAATAATGAGAAAATCAGTAATGCAGGCCTTCCAAAGGTAGACCTATATAAATAAAATTTCTTTTAAAAATCACACTTCGTAGTATTGCCACTGGGCATATCAGAAAAGTATTTGGTACAGGAAAGCTGTAAAGTTGCTTCTGGCAGATGATAGCCTTTCAAAATTCTAATTTTCTCATTAAAACTTCATCACTGGCAACTGATGGCATTTGAAGAAAAAATCTGCTGAAGTCTGAATTACCACAGTTTTTCAGTTCTTTTTAGTTGCAAATGGTGATCATTCATTTACAAAAGAAGTTGCTAGTTCAGCTTGTAACTGAAACAGTTGCACAAGTGCTTTACCTTGAGACAACCATAATACTTCAGCGTGCAGCAGAAGGCTTTCGTGTGTATTTCCTCTTTATTTTTTAATATTTTATTTTATATATTTATTGGACATGCAGCATGTGGGATCTTAGTTCCCCAACCAGGGATTGAACCCATGCTCCCTCCAGTTGGGAGCTTAGAGTCTCAACCACTGGACCACCAGGGAAGTCCCTCTTTAAAAAAGAAAAAGACTTAAGGGTCAGAATGTAATAAAATTGATCATTTTTCTCCTACTTGTTACCAAGGACATTCAAAGTGCCACTGCTAGATTATAATAAAGGGCCAGCATGTTTACCCACTGAGTCTCTCTGTGCTGTTTGTACAAATGTCAATGCAGAGAAAAAAGGCTTAGTATTATTACAGGCTTAGTATTAAAAAAAGTCTTAGTATTATTGCGACTGTGGTTTTGACCTCATAGAGGCCCTGAAAGGGTCTCAGAATCCTCAGATCACAGTTTGAGAACCATTCTATTAGGGTGTATGTTTAAAATTGCTATTGTTCTTATGAAACTTGCTGTGTAAATAATTTCATCATAATTTACCCCTGGACTTTCCAATAGATTCCTTTTCCCCCTTATCTTTGTATACCATACAAATTTATAATGTAAAAGACTGTTTTTATGTAAATTATTAGTTCAAGTACCATTCAGATTATAATTTTTTATCTTTTGAGATTGCCTTAATATAAATATGTAATACAAAGACTAAACTAGGGGTAGTGGTTCGCACACGTTTTCAGTTTGTGGATTCAGTTCTTCAGTTTACATCAAAAAGAAAACAGCTTTATTATGGAAAGCTCCCATATAACCAGAGTAGACACTGAGGCATAGTGAGCTCGCACTTAAAGTCCATGTATTAATCCCCTCATAGACGGCTGTTTCGTTTATGCTCCATTCACTTCCTCGTTACCGTTCCCCCTCCAAATGTTTTAAGTCAAATTCCAGATATTGGTCCTATCGTTTCATTCTTAAATAATAATAAAATTCAGAATGCATCTTTTAAAAATAAAGATTACAACTTAAGAGAGAAAACCACTATATCTTAGTTTCTCCTAAAAGTAATATACGAACAACTTATTAGTGCTTGATAGAAATGTTCTTAACCTCTTTGACTTTCTTTGGTATTGATGTGTTTCCCATTTAGAGGCACCTGGATTTTCATTGTGATTATGCTACTAGACATGACAGAAAAACCAAACATGGAGTAGGAGCTTTGAAATTATTTAAACATTTGGGTTTTTTCCAGGATGAAGAGACTCGGCACAGCCTTGAGTGCATCCAGGCCAATCAGATCTTTCCCAGGAAGCAGCTGATCCGGGAGGACGAGAATCTTCAGGTAATTCCAGGCCACTTTTGATTGTGAAACAAGTATTAAGCATCATAGTAACAATGTAGCAGAGCCAGTGGATTGAAGTGATAATGTGCACTGCATATAGGAATACATATTAGAGAAGTGTATTTTTTTCCCTAAACCACACACATGGTAGAAATGTATGCTGGAAAACATCTCTTTCAGAAAGACTTTCCCGCTGAGGTGTGGTCATCTCTGTGTCATTCCTTCTTTAGTCTTAAATGTGAATAACTAGGTTTTTGAATCTTGTGGGTGTAAACCCATCCTCTTTAGGTCCTGTACCCATTTATGTGCTGTCTTGAGTGACAGTGTTTATAGTCCATTCACCTGACCTGTGTTTAAAGGCTTTGTTTTACTACTTCAGGACTCTGAAGCGTTTCTTCTTCCACTTTGAAGGTCCCTTTTCTTGAACTTCATGGAGAAAGCACAGAGTACGTGGGCCGTGCTGAGGAAGCCATCATTGCCCTTTCTAATTACAGACTTCACATCAAGTTCAAGGAGTCTCTTGTTAATGTAAGTGCTATCAGCTGTCCTTCCACTAAAGTAGATGGAGAAAGGAATTAAAAATCTTAAGTTTCTCACGAGAGGAGTGTTGCATAGAGTTCAGCATGAAAACATTGTGTACTCTGCTTTTTTCTCAATTTAAGCAGAAAGCACAGAGTACGTGGGCCGTGCTGAGGAAGCCATCATTGCCCTTTCTAATTACAGACTTCACATCAAGTTCAAGGAGTCTCTTGTTAATGTAAGTGCTATCAGCTGTCCTTCCACTAAAGTAGATGGAGAAAGGAATTAAAAATCTTAAGTTTCTCACGAGAGGAGTGTTGCATAGAGTTCAGCATGAAAACATTGTGTACTCTGCTTTTTTCTCAATTTAAGCCCTGGGGACACTACATTAGCAAGCAGCTCTTATGCTTGATTAAAATGATAGATGTAGTTGTCAGCTGAGGTGTCCATTGGTTAGTAACTGCATGATTTGCAGTTGATAATACTGTATCGTTGAGATTTGTAATGGTGCAGAAGCTGTGTAGGCTTTTATTTCTCAGTTTCTAGTAGTTACCGAGTGCCTCAGTTGAGAGAATTTCCTAGACCTTAATGTCAAATGCTAACAGTTTTGTCAAGAAAGCACAGTGGTGATAGCAAACATCCTTTTCCAACAACACAGGGAGATGACTGTCCACGTGGACATCACCAAGGGGTCAATCCCCAAATTGGATTGATGATATTGTTTGTAGCCGAAGGTGAAGAAGCCCTGTACAGTCAACAAAAACAAGACTTGGAGCTGACTGTGGCTCAAATCATGAGCTCCTTATTGCAAAATTCAGTCTTAAACTGAAGAAAGTAGGGAAAACCACTCAGCCATTCAGGTATGCGTTAAGTCACTTCAGTCATGTCTGACTTTGAGCGGCCCTATGATCTGTAGCGCACCAGGCTCCTCTGTTGAGGGGATTCTCCAGGCATGATTACTAGAGTGGGTTGCCATTTCCTTCTCCAGGGCATCTTCCCAACCCAGGGATCAAACCTGCATCTTTTGCTTCTCCCGCATTGGCAGGTAGGTTCTTTACCACTAGCACCACCTCCTAAATCAGATCCCTTAGAATTATTCAGTGGAGGTGACGGATACTGTAGACAGAGGTTTATAACGCTGTACAGGAGCCAGTGACCAAAACCACCCAGAGAAAAAGAAATGGAAGGAGGAAAAGTGGTTGTCTGAAGAAGCTTCACAAACAGCTGAGAGAAGAGAAGCAAAAAGCAGAGGAGAAAGGGGAAGATTTACCTAACTGAACGAAGAGTTCCAGAGAATAGCAAGGAGACGCAGGACCTTCTTAAATGAACAACACAAAGAAGTAGAGGAAAACAACAGGATGGGAAGGACGCACGATCTCTTCAGGAGATTGGAGATATCAGGGAACACTTCATGCGAAGATGGGCTTGATAAAGGACAGAAATGGAAAGAACCTAACAGAAGAGATTAAGAAGATGTGGCAAGAATACACAAAAGAACTATACAAAAAAGTTCTTAATCACCCAGATGACCACAACAGTGTGGTCACATCACCTCGAGCCAGACAACCTGGAGTGTGAAGTCAAGTGGGCCTTAGGAAGCATCGCTATGAACAAAACTAATGGAAGTGATGGAATTCCAGCTGAGTTGTTTAAAACAAACAAACAAAAAGTTATAAAAAGATATGTTCAACATAATAATACTTAAGAATACTCAAAAAGGATAATTAAGTTACATTCTGGGTACATACATGTTTAGAAAATATATTGAAATAAATGAAAATTATAACTTTCAAATAGAAGTTAACTAAGGAAAGGCAGAAATAAAAGTGGACTGATGATACAGGGTCTTTGAACTTTGTAACATTTCTTGGATGGAATGGAGAGCAAGTTGAAGCAAGTATGATAAAATATGCTTTGTCTGGCTAAAAAAAAAAGAAAATCCTAAAAGATGATGCAGTTAAAGTCCTACATGCAGTATGTCAGCAGATTTGGAAAACTCAGCAATGGCCACAGGACTGGAAAAGCTCAATTTTCATTCCAATCCCAAAGAAGGGCTATGCCAAAGAATGTTCAAACTGTCGTACAGTTGTGCTCATTTCGCATGCTAGTAAGGTTATGCTCAAAATTCTTCAAGCTAGGCTTTAGTACATGAACCGAGAACTTCCCGATAGACAAGCTGGGTTTAGAAAAGGCAGAGAACCAGAGGTCACATTGTCAACGTTTGTTGAAGCGCAGAGAGAGCAGGGCTTCCCTGGTGGCTCAGCTGGTAAAAGAGTCCACCTGCAATGTGGGAGACCTGGGTTCAATCCCTGGGTTGAGAAGATCGCCTGGAAGAGGGCATGGCAACCCACTCCAGTATTGTTGCCTGGGGAATCCCCATGGACAGAGGAACCTGGCAGGCTACAGTCCGTGGAATCACAGAGTTGGATGTGACTGAGCAACTAAGCACACAGATGAAACAAGAGAATTCTAGAAAAACATCTGCTTCAGTGACTATGCTATAAAGCCTTTGACTGTGTGGATCACAACAAACTGGAAAATTCTTAAGAGATGTGAATACCAGACTACCGTAACCTGTCTCCTGAGAAACCTGTTTATGGGTTAAGAAACAACAGTTAGAACCCTATATGGAACAGATTACAGGTTCAAACTAGGGACACGAATATGATAAGTCTGTATATTATCACCCTCTTCATTCAATTTGTATGTGGAGTAATCATGCGAAATTCCAAGGTGGGTGAATCACAAGCTGGAGTCAAGACCGCCAGGAGAAATATTAACAGTCTCAGAAATGCAGATGATACCACTCTAATGGCAGAAAGCAAAGAGGAACTAAAGAGCCTCTTGATGAGGGTGGAAAAGCTGGTTTAAAACTCAACATTCAGTAAGATCGTGGCATCAGGTCCCATCATTTCATGGCAAACAGAAGGGGAAAAGTAGAAACAGTGACAGATTTTATTTTCGTGGGTTCTAAAATCATTGTGGACGGTGATTGCAGCCATGAAATTAAGACGCTTGTTCCTTGCAAGGGAATGTATGACAAACCTAAGTAGCGTATTAAAAAGTGGAAACATCACTTTTCCAACAAAGGTCTGTCTAGTGAAAGCTGTGGCTTTTCCAGTAGTCACGCATGGGTGTGACAGTAAGACCATAAAGAAGGCTGAGCACTGAAGAGTTGATGCTTTCGAACCGTGGTGTTGGAGAAGACTCTTGAGAGTCCCTTGGACTGCCAGGAGAGCCAACCAGTCCATCCTAAAGGAAGTCAGCCCTGACTATTCATTGGAAGGACTGATGCTGGAGTACTTTCGCCACCTGATGGCAAAGAGCTGACTCATTGAAAAAGACCCTGATGCTGGGAAAGATTGAACGCAAAAGGACAAGAGGGCGGTAGAGCATGAGATGGTTAGATAGTATCACCTACTCCGTGAACATGAATTTGAGCAAACTCCAGGAGATAGTGTACACTACTGTAGTGGCTCAGACGGTAAAGCGTCTGCAGTGCAGGAGACCGGCTTCGATCCCTGGGTTGGGAAGATCCCCTGGAGAAGGAAATGGCAGCCCACCCCAGTATTCTTGCCTGGAAAATCGCATGGACCGCGGAGCCTGGTAGGCTACCATCCATGGGGTTGCAAAGAGTAGGACATGAACGGGAGATAGTGTAGAACAGGAAAGCCTGGCTTGCTGTAGTCCATGGGGTCGCGAAGAGTTGGACCCAACTTAGCGACTGAACAGCAACGTCAAATGATGGGATGTACTTTGAGTTCAGTGCAGGCTTCTGTTACAGGATGAAGTGACTCTCACGTCGTCTTAGTGGTATAAGGACAGATGTTAAATGTTTATTTGTGTAATATACTGTGTATTGCTGAAGAGAGGGAAAGCTCTCAACTTTTGAGTGCATTCCTTTTCAATTAAGAGGGTATTTTCAGTGAACTGGGTCTTCCGGCACTATTGCCAGCCTTAGTATTTTTCAGTAAATTTGTCTTCCAGCACAGAAATGCCAAAGTCCATGTATTCCAACCAAACGAATGCTGCCTTCTTTCCTCACTGAACAGTGTTGTGGCTCTTTGCGCTTTGGTTCTACCACAAAGAAGTGTGCTATGACATCTGATAAAAGCTCAGGACTGTCCCTTCATTCAGATAGTGTGTTTGGGAGCTCATTTTGGGATTCTTAGAAAGTTGTTTCACTCAGCCATCCAAAAGTTACCCAATTCCTTCATCATATCTTTTCCTTGTCAAGACTCAAATGGCTGACATTTTCTTTGTGGTTGGCGTTTATCCTTTAAGTGTTGATTACTGTTCTGTGCAGTTAAGCATTTACATCTAGGAGTCACTATGGCCTGAATTCCTTCTGGCCTGTAGATTTGGGCTGTGATCATAGCTCTTGTCTTAGTTTTCTGTCTACCAGCTAAAAATACACACTGGATTCATCAAGGCAAGAGGCATATTGTGCTTTCATACCATGTACCACTGTTCAGAAGAGTCTGTTTGGAATTGAGTGGCCCTGATAAGAGGGGACAGGATGGAATCTCCAATAACATTCCAGCAACCAGACCCTACTAGCTCCTGTGGAAATAATGACAGCAATATTTAGTAGAATTACCCAATTTAGTTTTGTGTTTAAATGTCTAGAATTGGTGAAATTTAATTAAATTGCATGTGGAGATAATGTAGTTTTACATCATTGCATTTTTTCATGCAGTCCCGTCTCTCAGCTTTTTGGTTTATGGCCAAGTATTTCAGAGACTATTTTTAGATCTGTTGGGGTAGAGGATCTGTTGGAGAGAAAGCATGGATTGGATCATGTCATTCACCAGCCTAAAGGCCTTCAGTCTTTCTTGATTACTTCTAAAATGAAATCACTTAACACGGTGTCACCCTAAGTGGTGTGATCCTTGATCCTGTACAGCTTTTCTGCCTCCCTCTCTCTCCCCTTTGTATTAGTAAAACCACCCTCTTTGGACTCTCAGACACACCTTATACCTCTGAGTTCTCTCTTCTCCTACCCAAGGAACTTTTCTTCATCTGTCAAAACCCAGTTCAGGTGATAATATTCTTCTGTGAAGCCTTTCTCAGTCCCAGTTCCTTCCCTGACAGTTTATTACCCTCTCTCCTGGCCTTTTCTGGGTCTTGAACACAGTTTGACAACTTTTACCAGATATGTTGTAATTTTTTGTTTGTTCATCTCTGTATCTTTAGAATCCAGTGTGTTTACTTGTGCCATAGTATTCAGTAAATATTAAGTGAATTGAAGTTAATAATGGGTTTGAAATAGATATTAAGAGCATTTTAAAATCTTGTCTGGGTTTAAAGCTCATTTTAAGTCATCTTTTTCTCTAAGCCTGCATCATCTTTTTTTCTAGTAGTAGCTGTATGAGTAGGTTGTTGACTGGAATTGTTGGTCCCCCAACTGTGATTGAGATACAGTGTTTAAGAAAACTTATCCTTGTTTTTAACTTGTGACCCGTTTCTTCACCGAAAAGTGTTTTCCATTTAGCATGATAACCCTCTAAGGCACAGGGTCTGCCTGTCACTTTTTTAAAAGCCCAGGATAATGGCTCTGCACTGAAAAATGGTTGTGCAAAAGTATTTTGTAGTTGCAGTGATTTTAAATAATTCAGGTTGGGAGAGACTAGGACTTCTTTGTACACCTAAGTTAATCCCATCACAGTTAGTGCTAGGCCCCTAAAACCTGTGGTTACTCCAGGAAGCCATGGCTCCCCCTACTCTGCTCCTCCCTCAGCAGATGAGTGTTTCAGTAAAATCTGTGATACTAAGAGACCCCTCCCCTAAAAGTTACTATATCTAAATCAAACATCTGAGCCATCAAAACTCAGATGTGTCAGTATGGATTGTGGCATGCTCCAGTTTGCATCATTTTGTATGTTTTCAAATGAACACATGTAACTCTTAAATGACTTACACCATCAGTCTTTACATAGCTGTCTGATATCATATACTCTCTTAATCTCACAGCACATTGGAATACATCGTATTGTAATGCACATACATTATATCAAGTTTCCAATTTCTAGGGTAAAGAACCTCCAGTATAGTTCAGTTGCAGCGTTTAAGGTATGAATTGCTCCTATTCCATGCTTTTTGCAAACTTTCTTTTTACATATGTATAGGTATATTTCCTTGCTCAGCTAATTTACAAACAAGTAAGTGTTCAAGTGGAGATAATGAAATTTTAAAACTATTTTTGTTGTGTAATTCAGTAGGCCGCCTCTCAGTCTGCTGCTTCTGAAATCCCAGTGAGTAGCATGAGGATTGTAGGCGGGTGTTGCACCTGTGCTTGGAACAGACTGGTTTTGAGTGTCAGATGCTCACCTTGCAAATCAGCAAAATGTGTCCTCTCTGCATGAGTCCCTTTCCTCATATCAGAGAAAGTTCTAGTGGTTTTGTACATGAGGACAATTTGTGGAGTGGGGTAAAGCCCCATAGTCCCATGAGCAGATGGAATTGTGACTTTCAAAAAATGTAAACTGAAGTTCAACCAGAAGTAAAGACAACATTAGTATTTAAAAGGACATTAAAACTCCCATTTCTAGACTGGTCCGTTAATGCTTCTTAGGGACAAGCTGGAAGTATACCCGGAAACACCTTCCTTAGCATTTCCCACAGTTTTTACATTGCTAACTGTTGTACATTGAAAATCTTTGTTACTCTCCAAGCATCAGAAGTAGGTTATTGTTAACGATGCCCTTTGGCCTTAGCATTCATAAATCAGAGGAGGCTTCTGAAAACCTGTGTTGGAAGAGAACATTGTAAATACCAGAAGTGAGCAATAAAGAATTTGAGTCTTTAACCTGTGACCATTTTCTCTGACTGGTTTTTAAATCTTTAAAACCCAGATCATTCATGGTGTGTTATATAGGTTTTAGGTTAAGACTCGTTACATTATTTTTACTGTTACTGCCATTTTTACTTGCCATGTGTATGCAAGGTTAATACTTCCTCATTCAGTCTATAAAAAGGGCATTTGTTATTAAAAAGTATACATTATCCCACTTTTAAATTCTGGTGCTTAGTAATTCACACATATACAGACCCAGAATGAATTATGGTAAATACAGTAGGAAATAACATTAAATTTCCTCTGGAATGAGTACTCGACTCTCTCATACTTATGCATGTCTCTTATGTTCTTAAACTGGCGCTGTCCTGCTCTTTTGGATTGACGCTCTCATGAGCTTTGGTGTGTGTAATGTAACTTTTGACCTTTAGAGGAATTGATTAACGGCACTGGAGTGTGTTTGATGTATTTTAAGCATGAGTTTGGTGCTTTTTATAAGGAGAAAAGCACTGTAATAGGAGAGAGAATTACCTGGCAAGAAGAAGGCAGAGAGGAAAGGAGCAAAATGAGGATGCGTTGTTGCAAAGCGCTGAATCATTGGGTTAGGGAGGATATGATTGTGACTTCAGATTTCTTAGAATTGCCTCTATAGAATCTTGGTTGGTTTACATTCTGTTTTCCGCTTAAGATCCCTGGTGAAGAGGCTGCTTAATAGTGAAAGAAAATCTAAAGTAGTTCTCACACAGAAGGGAAGGGCGTCCTAGAGGAAGAACAGAGCACCATGTATGTTGGAAGGGCCTGAGCTGGAAAGCAGCCAGGGCTTCTGGTCCTGACTCTGCCACCAGCGTTAGTGGAGTGTCTTAACCTTCCTGAGATATAAAATGGTCTGCCTCATGAACCTGTATTTCTTTGCTTTTGGGTCTGTCTAGTGACAGAAATGGTAGGGATCCTCCTCATATGTGATGAAAGCTGAGAAACCTAAATCAGTGGTCTTGCCTTTAAAGAAGTAGAGAAGCTTATTTTATATTTTGGTTGGCTATATGAAGAGGAAAAGCTAGCTAGCTCCACCTTTTTCAAAGGGAAGGCAATCTCGAGGGTGGGGTGGGTGCATTGAAGAGTAACATTGAAATGAAAGGGGAAGAAAAAAGGGAGTTGTTCATTTGATACAAAATCAAGTGTTTCTCTTATGTCCTTGTTCTTGCTGCATATTAAATTTCCTTGCACATGATAATCTGCATGATTATTAAAATCTGTTTTCTGTATCTATGACTTGAATACACATAGTTGTTTCTTGTGATTTGGTAGGATCTGTATACTAGCAACCAGTATTTTTATCCTTCTTTCTTAAGTTTGCAGTGTTAAAATACATGAAAAATTGTATATTGGGAGCATGTAGGTAGCAAAGGTTTTGCTTGTTCTGAGGTCGTTGCATCTTTGTATTTTAGAAGTCTGAACCTAGGCTCTTGGGCTCTAGTCCAAATAGTAGGGATGTAAAACTTTTATTATTTGTAGCAAAATAGCATAGGCTGGTCCATTCCCTCCAGCATCTGGTAATAATGTTAGTTGGTTTTCAGGTTTTCTAGCTATAAGGTAGGGTGTTGGAGGAGACATGGAGCAAGTGATTGCTGTGAGAGCCTGTGGATTTGTAAAGCTCACTCTCACTCCACCCCAGGCTCTTCCCATTCCCTTTGCCTGGGCCTTCCTAAGCTGGGACCACCAGAAAGCAAAGGCTGGTGGCATGTGGGAAGGTTAGAGGATTGTCCAAGGAAGTCGGTAAGCAGACAGAATTTTGGTTGATAAAATTTTTAAAAATTGAAATTAGAACTCAGACCTCTGAACTGCCAGTCTGGCACCTCTTTTTCTCTTTTTGTTTTTGGGGGAGTATTGGGGGAGAACGGGGACTATAGGTTTAAAAAACAAGAAACCTAACCTGAGTGTCCCAGGATACGCAGAGGACTGGCCTGAGGAAAAATCAGTGTCCCTTGATCTCTTAATCTCCTATTACGCCTTCACAGTTCATCCCTACTGAGATGGTGGTGGTGTTCCTTCTGAGATGTACAGGTCTTGAAAGAAATTTTAACTGCATCAGCTCCGGTTTCTCACAGTACCTTGGGGTAGAGAACTTAAAAACAGAGGTCCTTTTTCTTTCTCTGAACACAGGCAGGAATTCTTGGTCTTTCTCTTACTTCTGGTCTTATCATAAAGGAATATTATAGATAAATCTAGAAGGCTCTACTCTGAGGTAGAACTCTCAGCCATAACCTGAGTAACAGTATTTTGTTTTCTTCTCTTTTTGAATCCCTGCCCCAGTTTCTTTTTGTTTGTCCAACATGTCCGTCACACGGGCTTCTTTCCACATCCTTGTTCTGAGACATGTCCTGTTCCCAGCTGACTTTGGCGACCACACAGTGGGGCAGAGTTTGCCCGAAGCCTGTTTCTGAAATGGGCTCAGCTAGCAGCGCTCTCTTGTTTCTTTCTGTGCTGGGGGAGACTGCCTCCTCCTCCTCATGTAAAACACGAATTGCTGGAATGCTCCTTGCAGCTCCCAGAGCCACATTTTGATTGGGCGTGATACAGCGTAAAAAGATCCTTTTTCAACGAGTGAGAGCACCCACTACAGTTTTTACCAGGTTCTCTTTAGAAGTGTTGGGAATTGGAAATTTTTGAGGTCAGGGGGTTGAGTCAGGAAAAGTTGAGGGACAGAAGGAGGATTCTAACAACAGCTTGAGGATTTGTCACCCTCTTCAGATGCTTTCCCTCCTATCTGCCTCCCTTCTCTGATCCCCCTCCACTGTCATACTGATCTTGTTTCAGTATCAGATAACCAGATTGGCAGGGAGAGAGCCATCCCAGCTTACTCATACCTTGAGCCCTACTTGGCAAACAGGGCTCCTCAGCTTGTCTTTTGAAACACGTTAAACCAGCCGATTAAGCCACTGTGAGAGCTGGCCCTCCTCTTCTGCTGAGCAGAGAGCCTGACCAGCAGCTCCGTCTGCTGTCTCGGGTTTTCTGTGCTACTGTGGGCAGTTCAGACCTCCAGTCTTTTTCACGTTGCTGCTTTGCTGACACAAAGGCCCAGGCACACCTTGTCGTTTGGGATAGGCGACAAGTATAGTCCCCCTAGTATCTTGATCTGCAGCTCTTTTTTGTCAACAGGACAGGATTAACTGTTCTGGTTCCCTCCAGCTTCTGTGTCAACCGCAAATCACAGCTAGCTCTAGCAGCATGAAGTGGTACTTTGAGAGAGGAGATTGTAAGTGTGTTGCCGGAGAGATGCCACATTTCTGTGTCTCCTTGTTCTTCTGGATGCGGTGCCTCCTCTTCGTCTGTTTTCCTTGTACTGTGACGGGACCTGCGGGCATTGATTAGAGACAGGAAGGGAAGCCCGAGTCACCCACACATCACTTGAGTGCTGTCGATTCAGAGGAGGGTGCAGTCCCGTGCTGCTTTCTCCTGTAGAGCTCTCTAATCGCTCTTGCTGGACACTTTGCAGAACTGCAGGGGCAATGCCTTTTTGACTAAGGGAACTTCATCTTTTTTTAATTGCAGATTCCATTGCAGCTTATAGAAAGTGTTGAATGCCGAGATATATTTCAGCTTCATTTGACTTGCAAAGACTGCAAAGTTATCAGGTATGTGACGTGTTTATGCTGTTGTTTAGTGTGGAAAATACTTTTTACAGGGTGGATTCATGATTTGATAACAAAAACTGCTTTTGAGGGTCAGCCTAGTAAGGAACATTTTCTGAGTAGTTAGTCCCTGAAATATTTTATCTTCAGGCTATTTTGTTACTGGAAAGATATGTTTTTATTTTTATTTGGATATAACTTTAAATTTGCAAAACAAGTACAAACATAAAAATCGTAAAGAGCACTAGTACTGTTAACACTTTACCCCATTTGTGTTATTATATATATGTGTGTGTGTGTGTGTGTGTGTGTGTGTGTGTGTGTGTGTGTGAGAAATTCTCGTTCTGAACAATTTGAAAGTAAGTTACGTAATCATGGCTCTTTGCCCCACAATACTTCAGTGTGCTTTCTTAAGAATAGGGGTATTTTCTTACATAACCACAATATCATTATCAGCTTCAGTTTTATACTCGGAATGATTTTATCCAATCTGCTACACATGTTCTAATTCTGTCAGTTGACCAAATAATGCCCTTTATAGCATTGCCCCTACCTCATTCAGAACAAAATTCAGTCAAGGGCATATACTGTATTTAGTTGCCATGATTCTGTAGCTTTCTTCAGTCTGGAATGTTTTCCGTCACCTTTCTTTATCTTTTTGATATTAGCACTTTGAAGAAAACAATCTTTTATTATAATAGAATGCTTCTTTTCTGTCCAGTGTTTCCTCAGGAATAAATTGAGGTTGTACATTTTCAGCTGGAATACTGTACACGTGAGGTTGTGTCCTCTTCAGGATATTGTATTACAGCTGGAGGCAAACAGTGCCCACCTGTTCCTTACTAGTGATATTAGTTTTGATCATTCTTTCAAGGAATCACCCGCTTTCTGTGTAATTTCTATATTTTCTTCGTTGCAACTGATCGCAGTCTGGGAGGCACTTTAAGACTCTACAGATGTCCTGCTGCTTGTCAAATTTCTTCAGTGTTGGCTTTATCTGATCTACATTATAATGGTTGAAAAGGGATGACTGAAATGCATTTTAAATTTAGTAGCTCTCCCAGTTTTTAGCTCCCCCAGTTTCTGTTTTATTTTTATGACCTATTCTAGAGTGCCAGTAAACATTGTGCGGGCATGTTGATAAGTCACACTAGTTGGGACGAGAGAGAGGTTTAAGTGACCTCCTTGTTTGTTTGTTTTTTCAAATTTTTATTGGAGTATAGTTGATTCCTCCTTGGTTTTAAGGTAAATATTTAAGTTGCTTTTTAGCCATTGAGATTTGGCTTGCTTTTGATAGATACTGGTTATAACTTACAGTTTAAAAAGCTTGTGTATTAATTACTCAGTTTTAAATACTGCATATGAAAAGATTAAGTATTTTTTTACAGTTTTAATTATTTTAAATTATTTTAATCTCCTAGTTACATATATGCACTGAAAATTGCACTTGATGATAGAATTGTTTTGATCTCTACGTGGTCACAGCTGAGAGTTTCAGTGTAATGTATCTGATTTTCAATCTGAAGTTGCTGATTTAATTGCTAAGTAGATTTCTTTTGAAATTATTCCCTAATTGGCTAAAAGTAATACTGTGAACTGTTTCTGAGTTTGGCGTGATATGTCATAACAAAACAAAAACAACATATTTCTTGAGAGGGACAACCATAAAGCTTTGGTGGGAGAAGTGGAATGAAACCCCATTCCTGGAAGAGGGACTGCTATTTTACTTTAATAATTTTCACTAATCAGTCTCAGAAGAGATTTTATTCATCTTAAAAAAGTTTTGCCACATGTCTAGCTTTCTTCTTCTTGACATTTTGCATCATTGACTAAAATTTGTTGGATGTGTTTTTTCAAATTATAAATCATAAACATTAGACCACCTCTATACTAATGCTTTTTAACTGTAATTATCGTTGCACTGTGAGTAGGCGCTCTTGAAATGATGGCTTCCCTTAGATTTCATTGTCAGCTGTCTTCTGATTACATTTGTGCTTGTTTGGCTTTACAAAGGTGTCAGTTCTCAACCTTTGAGCAGTGTCAAGAGTGGCTTAAGAGACTGAACAATGCAATCCGACCACCTGCTAAAATAGAAGACCTCTTCTCGTTTGCATACCATGCATGGTGCATGGAGGTCTACGCCAGTGAAAAAGAGCAACACGGAGACCTGTGCAGGCCAGGTAGGCCTTTCTAAATGTGCAAATGGTGGCTTTACTGAATTACTGCTTGGGACACCCTTACAGGAAATGAGACTCCTAAAATTGACGTGTGTATTAGTCAGTGTACTTTTCACTGTGCACCTAGCATGTGCTCATCATTCTCCTAAGCTCATTATAAGGTGTTTTCTACTTTTCACGGGGAAGAATTGACATCCCAATTTACTGAGACTGACTAAAAATACTGAGGGTATGGGTGTTATGGAAACCCATTGGAAGGGAGCCATGAGTGTTGTTTGTGAAGACTTCATGTTAGAAGTGGCATTTGAGTAGGCTTTGAAGATTGGAAAACTGTTATTGATAATAGAATGGGGAAAAGAATTTTAGAGCAAGTAGCATTACAAAGGTAGAGGTGTGAGGTGAGGCCACAGAATAATGGATTGCAAAGTGACCTTTTGCTGTCTTTGAATTTTCAAGTCCTAGATAACCTTTTATAGGTAATCTAGGAGTCTGGGTTCCAGACTTCCTGACTCCTTATGAAATCTTTGTCGTACTCACCATGTTTCTCTCTCAAAAATGGCTCTGACCAAGTTCATGTAGTTTCTCTGTGTGTATTTTTCTATAAATTGTGTGTTGCCATAAATAGAAGTTTGCTGATCTACCACTGAGTCTTAAAAGATATGTTCAGCTTGAAAACAATGACTTGAATTGCTAAGCTGTAAAACGATGTGAGCTTCCTTCTAATACAGTTTACTTTAGAGATTTTTTTCCTTTAAACCTCAGTTTTCAATCCTGAACCTTCAATCTTAACAATCCTGCTCTGGGTTGTGTTAAACATGGGAGGCTAATCTAACTAGGCTTGTATCCTTTTGTTTCCTGGCTCATTTACTGGTCAAAGCTTTTGGTTCATATGTTTAATTAAATCATAGCAAACAGATATTTTTAAAGGTTTTTTATACTTTTGTTTGACCCTCATGACCTTGTCAAATGGTCAGAGTAGCCTGGTGTTTCTGTTTTGGGAGCCAGAGAAATGAAGACTCAGAGGCAAAGCCTATTGCACAGTCCCACTCAATGAAACTAAGAGCCATGCCTTGTAGGGCCACCCAAGATGAATGGGTCGTGGTGGAGAATTCTGACAAAACGTGGTCTATGGAGAAGGGAATGGCAAACTACTTTGGTATTCTTGCCTTGAGAACCCCATGAACAATATGAAAAAGGAAAAAGATGTGATACTGAAAGATGAACTCCCTGGGTTGGTAGGTGCCTGATATGCTCCTGGAGAAGAGTGGAGAAATAGGTCCAGAAAGAATGAAGAGGCTGAGCCAAAGTGAAAACAACGCCCAATTGTGGATGTGGCTGGTGATGAAAGTAAAGTCTGATGCTATGAAGAACTGTATTACGTAGGAACCTGGAATGTCAGGTCCATGAATCAAGATAAATTAGAAGTGGTCAGACAGGAGATGGCAATAGTGAACATCAACATTTCAGGATTCAGTGAACTAAAATGGACTGGAATGGGTGAATTTAATTCAGATGACCATTATATGTACTACTGTAGACAAAAATCCCTTAGAAGAAATGGAGCAATCCTCATAGTCAACAAAGAGAGTCTGAAGTGTAGTACTTGGGTGCAATCTCAAAACGACAGAATGATCTCTGTTTCCAAGGCAAACCATTGAATATCACAGTAATCCAAGTCTGTGCCCCAACCACTAATGCCAAAGAAGCTGAAGGTGAATGGTTCTATGAAGACCTAAAAGACCTTCTACAACTAACACCAAAAAGAGATGTCCTTTTCATCATAGGGGGCTGAAATGCACAAGTAGGAAGTCAGGAGCTACCTGAAGTAACAGGCAAGTTTGGCCTTGAGGTTCAAAATGAAGCAGGTAAAAAGCTAACAGTTTTGCCAAGAGAATGCACTGGTCATAGCAAGCACCCTCTTCCAACAACACGAGAGACTGTGCATGGCCATTGCCAGGTGAGCAACACCGAAAGCAGATGTATTCTATTTTTTGCAGCCAAAGATGGAGAAGCTCTCTATAGTCAGCAAAAACAAGACCAGAGCTGGCTGCAGCTCAGACCATGAATCCTTATTGCCAAATTCAGACTTAAATTGAAGAAAGTAGGGAGAACCACTAGACCATTCAAATATGACCTAAATCAGATCCCCTATGATTATACAGTGGAAGTGACTAATAGATTCAGGGATTAGATGTAATAGACAGAATGCCTGAAGAACTATGGAGAGGTTCCTAACATTGTATAGGAGGCCATGATCAAAACCATCCCCAAGAAACAGAAATGCAAACAAGCAGAATGGCTGTCTGAGGAGGCCTTACAAATCGCTGAGAAAAGAAGAGAAGCAAAAGGCAAAGAAGAACAGGAAAGATACATCCATCTGAATGCAGAGTTCCAAAGAATAGCTAGGAGAAAGATAAGAAAGCCTTCTTAAGTGATCAGTGCAAAGAAATAGGGGAAAACGATAGAATGGGAAAGACTAGAGATCTCGTCAAGAAAATTAAGAGATACCAAGGGAACATTTCATGTGAAGACGGGCACAGTAAAGGACAGAAATGGTATGGACCAACAGAACCAGAGGATATTAAGAAGAGGTGGTAAGAATACACAGAAGAACTGTACAAAAGAGATCTTCATGACCCAGATAATCACGATGGTGAAACCAGGCACTTAGAGCTGGACATCCTGGCATGCGAGGTCAAGTGGCCCTTAGGAAGCATCACTACAAACAAAGCCTAGTGGAGGTGATGGAATTCCAGCTGAGCTATTTCAAATCCTGAAAGATGATGCTGTGAAGGTGCTGCACTCAATATTTGAGCAAATTTGGAAAACTCAGCAATGGCTACAGGACTGGAAAAGGTCAGTGTTCAGTCTAATTGTNGTGATGGAATTCCAGCTGAGCTATTTCAAATCCTGAAAGATGATGCTGTGAAGGTGCTGCACTCAATATTTGAGCAAATTTGGAAAACTCAGCAATGGCTACAGGACTGGAAAAGGTCAGTGTTCAGTCTAATTGTAAAGAAAGGCAATGCCAAAGAGTATTCAAACTACCGCACAATTGTACTCATCTCACATGCTAATAAAGTAATGCTCAAAATTCTCCAAGCTAGGCTTCCAACAGTACATGAACCGAGAACTTGCAGATGTTTAAGCTAGATTTAGAAAAGGCAGAGGAACCAGAGATCAAATTGCCAACATCTGTTTGATCATAGAAAAAGCAAGAGAATTCCAGCAAAACATCTTCATTGACTATGATAAAGCCTTTGACTGTGTGGATCACAGCAAACAGAGAAAAATTCTTCAAGAGATGGGAATACCAGGCCACCATGCCTGCCTGAGAAATCTGTATGCAGTTCAAGAGGCAACAGTTAGAACCAGACATAGAAAAATGGACTGGTTCAAAATTGAGAAAGGAGTACATCAAGGCTGTNTCTTCATTGACTATGATAAAGCCTTTGACTGTGTGGATCACAGCAAACAGAGAAAAATTCTTCAAGAGATGGGAATACCAGGCCACCATGCCTGCCTGAGAAATCTGTATGCAGTTCAAGAGGCAACAGTTAGAACCAGACATAGAAAAATGGACTGGTTCAAAATTGAGAAAGGAGTACATCAAGGCTGTATATTGTCACCCTGCTTATTTAACTTCTATGCAGAGTACATCATGTGAAACGTGGGGCTGGATGAAGCACAAGCTGGAATCAAGATTACCAGGAGAAATATCATAACCTTAGATATGCAGATGACACCACCCTTATGGCAGAAAGCAAAGAAGAACTAGAGAGCCTCTTGATGAAAGTAAAAGAGGAGAGTGAAAAAGCTAGCTCAACATTCAGAAAACAAAGATCATGTCATCCAGTCCCATCACTTCATGGCAAATAGATGGGAAAACGATGACAGACTTTATTTTCTTGGGCTCCAAAATCACTGCAGATGGTGACTGCAGCCATGAAATTAAAAGATGCTTGCTCCTTGGAAGAAAAGCTATGACCAACCTTGACAGCATATTAAAAAGCAGAGACATCACTTTACTGACAAAAGTCTGTGTAGCCAAAGCTATGGTCTTTCCAGTAGTCAAGTATGGATGTGAGAGTTGGACCATGAAGAAAGCTGAGCACTGCAGAATTTATGCTTTTGAACTATGGTGTTGGAGAAGACTCTTGAGATTCCTTTGGACTGCAAGGAGACAAACCAGTCAGTCCAAAAGGAAATCAATTCTGCATATTCATTGGAAGGACTCAAGCTGAAGCTCCAATAATTTGGCCACCTGACACGAAGAACTGACTCATTGGAGATGACCTTGATGCTGGAAAGATTGAAAAGGCTGGAGGAGAAGAGGATGACCGAGGATGAGATGGCTGGATGGCATCACTGACTCGATGGACATGAGTTTGAGTAAGCTCCGGGAGTTGGTGATGGACAGGGAGGCTGGCGTGCTGCAGTCCATGGGGTCGCAAAGAGTTGGACACGACTGAGCAGCTGAACTGAACGGCAGGGCATTGACAGAGCCAGAACTTGAAAGCAGTTCTTAGTTACTGGGAATTGATTGTATGATGTGCTGTGGATATGAGGTGAAAAACAGGCAGCTGCCATTACATCTTTTTTTTTTTAAGTTGTTTTTATTTGGCCACACCACGTGACATATGGGATCTTAATTCCCTGTGAAAGTCGCTCAGTCATGTCTGACTCTTTGTGACCCCATGGACTGTGCAGTCCATGGACTGAATTCTCCAGGCCAGAGTACTGGAATGGGTAGCCTTTCCCTTCTCCAGGGGATCTTCCCAACCCAGGAATCGAACCCAGGTCTCCCTCATTGCCCTAAGGNTGACATATGGGATCTTAATTCCCTGTGAAAGTCGCTCAGTCATGTCTGACTCTTTGTGACCCCATGGACTGTGCAGTCCATGGACTGAATTCTCCAGGCCAGAGTACTGGAATGGGTAGCCTTTCCCTTCTCCAGGGGATCTTCCCAACCCAGGAATCGAACCCAGGTCTCCCTCATTGCCCTAAGGATCAGACCTGTGCTTCCTGCAGTAAAAGCATGGAACCTTAACCACTGGACAACCAGCGAAATCCCTGTTACATCTTTCCCTTTTTTTTAATGCAAGCGTCTCAGACTTCATTGTTTGGCTGTGGTGGGTTTCCGTGACTGTGCCTGGGCTTTCTCTGGTTGTGGTGAGCAGGGACTGCTCTTCGTTTCAGGGCTTGGGCTTCTCATTGCGGTGGCTTCTTCGGCTGTGGAGCGTGGGCTCTAGGCGGGGTGGCTTCAGGTGGTGTGGCTTGTGGACTCCAGGGCACAGGCTCGGGAGTTGTGGTGCAGGGGCCGAGTTGCTCCGTGGCGAATGAGATCTTCCCAGACCAGGAAGTCTGTGCAGGGCGGGGTCTTCTTTTCATTGAATATTCAGTTATTTTTGGCTTACAGGGTGCTGTTGCTGTGCAGTCTTTCCTCTAGTGCTCAGTAGGGGCCACTCCTTGTTGCAGCGTGCAGGCTTCTCATTGCCATGGCTTCTCTTGTTGTGGAGCATGGACTTCAAGAATTCCAGCACCTGGATGCAGTAGTTGCGGCTCCCGGGTCCTGGAGCACAGGTTCATTAAATGTGGTGCTGGGGTTCAGCTGCTGCATGGCATGCGGCATCTTCCCGAATCAGGGATCGAACCTGCGTCTGCTGCATGGTATGTGGGATCTTCCCGAATCAGGGATCAAACCTGTGTCTGCTGCATTGGCAGGTGGACTCTTTAATCACTGAGTCACCAGGGAAGCCCCCCAGTACGTCTTACGTATTAGATTGTTTAATCTCTGCCGTCTCCTTGGATAATTAAGTTATCGGGTGTACCTTGTTGTGGCAAGAAGTTATTGTGTGTGCCTTGTATTATGTTATATAAGAACTTGGATTTGTTTAAGGCTCTTAATTCGAAAAGGCATTGCCTAGTTTTGGGCTTTAGTGTTTAGTTAACAAGGCTTGAATTTGACCTAACCTGTTTCTCTCACAACCACAGACTGCAAATTCCTCATCGTTAGGTGATTCCTTATTTCCTTGAAAATTTAGTTTCTTTAGAATTTGAGTCAGCTCTTAGAATATTCCTAAGATGTGCCAGGTCAGAACTTAACTCCTGTTTATTAATTATAGCTGGCTTTGTCCTGAGGTGAGATGATTTTAGTTCCCAGACCTTTCTTTCCTTGAAGATATTTGGAGTTCGTTGGCCGCCAGGACATCCACAGTTTCCTGTTTTTTGTTTTGTTTTTTTTTTCATGGGTTTGTGGATGGAGGCATTTTGGGGGGGGGGGCAAAATACTGATTTAGGGGCTAGAAAACCTAAATTCAAACCTGTACTCTGCCATTTAATTTTTGAAATGGCACTGGGCAAGCCATGTGTCCTCTCTCTACTTCCATTTCCTGTGTTCTTCAAAGTGTGGGACATTTTTCTTCCTCCTGCCCAAGCTGATCTGTCTGTTGTGAAAATCAGCTCTGTTTCAGTTCAGTGAATGTTTGAGTGCCTCCAAAGTGTTATGCTGATGAAAACGTTTTGCAAAGTATGCATATATAAAATGATACCATTGTAACTGATCGGAACTGACTCTATGGCTAAAGGTTGTGTTTTGTTTTTAATGTGCGTGTTCCGCACTGAAGGCAACCTGCTGCAAGTCATATGCAGTCTTACTGAAGTTCAGTGACTTGGTTTGAATACATGTGTATATGTATGCCTTTTTCCTTTCATATATTTTCACTGTGAAGTACAGAGGAAAACTCGCCCATGGAAAATACTGTGGTGGCATTTTTAAAGCCAGTCAACCTAGTCCTTCTGTCTCTACCCAGTATTGTTGAGTATTGGTAGTGGCTACAGCATTACTCACCAGTTAGGAGCAGACCAGACAGCCACATTCTTTTAAGTCATCTTTAGGTGAGACAGCACCTGAGATGTTTCAGAGTCGTGCCGTTTTTAAACGTGCCCCAGGATATGAGATCACAGGCATAAGACTCTGAAGGGTAAAAGTTAGTTTAGTCTTTCAGAAGTTATTAAAACCTTTTATGGACTCTTCCCTGCCTAGCCTGTTAAGAGTAGAATGTGTCAGAGAGGAGGGAAATGGGAAAATTATATCATTACCTTGTATTCGTGTAAATCTTAGTTTCTGACTGTTGAACCTGTGATAGTTAGCCAGCCATCCTGTGGCCACATTGCTCGAAGTCTTAATCTGTTTTGGAGGAAGTCTCCATAATGCTGTTGGAGTTCATTGCAAAACTCTTGACTGTGCTATTAGCCCCATTTCAAGGTCTAAATAAGAATGGACGCAAGCTGTATGCTCCACATCCTTCTCCTTTTAGCTGTCTTCTTGGCGCTAGTTCTGGATGCAAGCATTAATCTGGAGTCTGACAGATGCCTGGGCAATTGAGTTGCTAGTGTAGTGGCATCAGACCCTCTCTCTGACCTCTTCCCTGTGAATTGCCTGATAAGCACTTTTTGATTAGCCCCGAACAGCATGACTCTGGGCTGTACACTGTTGCGCAGCTGCCTGTTTAGATGAAGTGAAAGCCCTTGTCAGCAGAGTCCGCTTTCCGAGTTTGACAGCAGTCCGCTAGTTGTGCATCTAGACAGCTGAGCTGGGCCCTGTGTTCACAGAAGAGAAGGGTTCTTCTCTCCATGTTTGAAAATCTGGAGGCTGTTTCTCACCTTCTCTGACCGGTACTGATCTTCCTCACCTCCTGGGTACGGGCCTGGCCCTTCTGCCCCAGGCCTTTAGGTTACATATAATTGTAGGTGTGAGTGAGTACTCAGAATCATCCCGGGAGCTAGACTTTTGAGGGGAAATTTTTGTAGACTGCTGGTTGATAACTGTATTTATGGTAGAGGGACTTACTGCTTTAAAGAAAAGTTTTTATTCTCATTAAAATAATTGCTGGACTGTATGTAGTATAAGAAATACAAAACGTTAAAGAGGTACAGACCGTTATTTGGGGATGGGGAAGGCCCATAGGAAGGGTCAAAATGGAAATAAAAAGCAACAAATAAATTGGTGTATCACAGCATATCTGATGTTGAATTGGTGGAGACATGAGAGTTCTAAGAGGGGAGTTTCAAGAAAAGCCCAACAATATCTGTGCTTGGCTTGCACTTTTCTGGCAGGATGAGCAAAAGCCAGCTGGAGTACTCTGTGTATGTAAGGTCTGCTGCCCAGTGTTTTTTCAAGCAGTGGTTTTCAAACTGCAGGTTGTGATCCACCAGTGGGTCTTGAAATCTAAGTTTTAAGAAATGAAGTATGAAATGCAACACTTAGGATAGAAAACATCAATGAGTCACACACACAGTAAGGGTCAGTATTGTTTTATGAAACTCTTAAACGATACATTGTGCTGAATTGTGGTGTAGAACATTCTTACTGTAGGTTGTGATGGTCAAATTCATAGTTGATGAAGTCACTGCTTTAGAGAATACAAAGAGAATTTAAACTCACTCTTTGTTCTCAAGGAGCTTGAAATAACAGATTTTTAAAATGATGGCCACTCGGTATATGTTTGCAGCTCAGTTTCACACTGGGAATGGGATTCTAAACCCATTCTTGGGCAATGGTTCTATGTAGAAAACTGCCTGAGGAGGAGGGGAGGGAGGTGGAGATGGTTACTCTTAAATTTATAGGATTCTACTTAGGGTGTCTGGGTATCCATTAAGATAGAGGTACTAATGTAAACGACCACTAAGTAAATACCTTTTTACATTTTTCACAGACTTGGAACTATATTCCAAGTTGGGAGAAAACGTCATTAATTAATGAACTTGAAAGTTGCCATAGTTTCACAGCTTTTGTATTGTGATTATAAGTGAAAAGACTCCCTGTCTAGAATTCTTGATGGTCACCGTTCCTTACAGTTTGTAGACAGATGGCACTCCCAATCCAGATCGCTTTTTCCTGTTTGAAAGATTATATCACTTTTAAAACTTTGCCAGAATGGAATAGATTCAGGTGATTATTTCCTCTTGCATCTCTGAACCTCATCTTTCTATAGCTCTCCTTCAGGACACATACAGCACCTAGTTTAAGCTCAAGAAGAGCAGTTCAAATGGGAAATGGTTTTACAGATTTGTCATTCATTCAAGTAATTGCTGTTTCCTATTCTGAAGCTCTTCTCCCGGGGAGAGCAAAACTCTGATCACCAGTGCCGGCTGCTTTGTGCTTTCGTTACTGTAGTTTCTCCCAGAGCCCACCGGTGTTTATTTCACAGCCTGTAGTGCTATATATATGTTAGAGGCACTGCTGAGTGGCTTGTTTTGTTGTTGTTTGTTCTTTATAAAATTACTGTTCTAGGACTCTGTTCTCATGGAAGGAAATATTTCAGATTTAATGACTTTTATATCTGATTCATTTCTGCCTGTGTAGCTCACTGTCTTAAGGAAGGAGGAGCCAAATCCACGAGGGCAAATGTAGGCAGGTTATACTTGTTTTGGGTGGATGTTCTTACAAATACTTGGCGTTCTAGTTAGAAGTATGGCGTTTCTTGAGATTCCTGGATACAGGCAGTTAAAGTCCTGTGGTCTTCTATCATTTACTGGCTGTGCTGGGTTTTCAGTGTTGCTGGGTTCTTCGTGGGGGCTGTTCTCTAGCTGTGGTGCACGGGCCTGTCATTGCGGGGCCTCTCTCGTCGCAGAGCATGGGCTGTAGAAGTGCGGGCTTTTAGGAGCTGGCAGCCTGCGGGCTCGGGAGTTGCGACTCTGGGCTCGGGAGCCGGCAGCCTGCGGGCTCGGGAGTTGCGACTCTGGGCTTGGGAGCCGGCAGCCTGCGGGCTCGGGAATTGGACTCTGGGCTCTGGAGCACAGGCTTCATAGCTGTGCCACAGAGGCCTGGCTGTTCCGAGGCTTGTGGGATCTTCCTGGACCACGGATTGAATTCATAGCTCCTGCATGGGCAGGCAGATTCCTTACCGTTGAACCACCAGGGAACCCCATGGTCTTTTTAACTGCAATTCTGTAATCTATAAGGTTCTGAAAATCAAAGATTTTAGTTTTATTTGGTGATTTGACTTGATCTGAGCTAGCTATTTGCTGCTTTATTTAAACCACTTAGTTTGAGTTATCCATGTATTTCACTGTAAAGATATTAATGTTTGTTTAATGCTTTTGAGATCATTAACCCAGCATTGCCAACAAAGATCTGTTTAGTCAAAGCTATGGTTTTTCCAGCAGTCATGTATGAATGTGAGAGTTGGATTATAAAGAAAGCTGAGTGCCGAAGAATTGATGTTTTTGAACTGTGGTGTTGGAGAAGACTCTTGAGAGTCCCTTGGACCGCAAGGAGATCCAACCAGTCCATCCTAAAGGAAATCAGTCCTGAATATTCATTGGAAGGACTGATGTTGAAGCTGAAACTCCCAATACTTTGGCCACTTGATGTCAAGAACTGACTCATTTGAAAAGATGCTGATGCTGGGAAAGATTGAGGGCAGGAGGAGAAGGGGACGACAGAGGATGAGATGGTTGGATGGCTTCACCAACAAGATGGACATTGAGTTTGAGCAAACTCCAGGAGTTGGTGAAGGACAGGGAAGCCTGGTGTGCTGCAGTCCATGGGGTTTCAAAGAATCGGACATGACCGAGCAACTGAACTGATAGTACATATGCCACCGTAAAATCCAGAAAGCTCAATTTCTGAAATCTGGCCCAGAGGGTTTCTCATGAGGAGTTACAGATCCATATTACTCGTCTTGGTGAACTTACTGATTTTATTTCTTATGTATACCATCAGTCTGAGTGTGGAAATAGGAAGCTAGCCAGTATAGTGACAAGAACATGGGTTTGGGGATCAGACAGAGCTGCCATAATACTCTCCCCAGTCTGTTTTATCCTCTGTAACATACACTCAGTGATACTGCCCTTAAATTTGATAGTAGTGATTAGATGAGATATTATTCATTCCTTTTTAATTTTTTAAATTTATTTTTAATTGAAAAGATAATATTCTTGATCAGAATTAATTTCCTCATTTTTTAAATAGTCTTATTCCAGCAGGAGATTTTTTTAAAAACTAAATATGGTATTTATTACAATACTTTAAAAAATAACTAAGGTTACCAGTGCTTTTATTCCACCTGTTTTGCAAAATCATACTCATTTCTTCCTTTCTCCTGTCTGTCTTTGGTCCCTAGGGGAACATGTAACGTCAAGGTTTAAAAATGAAGTGGAGCGGATGGGTTTTGATATGAACAACGCCTGGAGGATTTCTAACATCAATGAGAAGTACAAGTGAGTTGTGTTTGGTCCCTGTGGACTGTGTTTCATGACCGCTGCCTTTTCAAGAAACCCCAATTCTCATGTGGCAGAACATTTGAATTTAAAATTTTTCTTCAAAACAGAGTTTTATTTATTAAATATAAGTGCATGATTCTCAGAGTACTTGTTGAGTCTTCTGCTCCCATTGCTGTCACTGGAGTGGAAAGAGATTCTTACCTAGTAGGATCCTGGAGTCTTCCTCCCAGTCCCCTCCAGGCCTCTCTTCTGGCACATGTATGTCTAGATACCTATAGGCAGGCAGTTTCTGTTGTCCTTATCACCACTCAGTAAAACACTTAGGAGCTGGTTTTTACGTACTTTTACCCCATATCGTATGAAAAGGCTTAAGTCTTATTCTCTTCTTTAATTCATTGATCTAAAACTAATGTCATAGCTATGATTGTGTAACCTTTAAATATTAATGTAAGCATTATTAAATATTTTCTTGGAACATATAAGAACTTTGATAGGGAAGGGCAGTTAATTAACTATGATTTTGGTGATTCAGATTTCTATAAAACAAAAGAAAGTTGTCCAGAATTTTTAAATTAACGCATCCTCTCCTCTTAAGTTTCCCTGCAGCAGCTGGAGACATTAACCACTCTGCTGTCTTTCCAGCTGCCTCAGGTTATGATGGCTGTTTTCTTGGTCTGTTTGTTGGGTAGCCATCAGAGCATTTCTTTTTTGCTGGAAAAACTACAGCTGATTACTATATACAGCTCTTAACATGGACCTTGGCCAAGGAGGTGCTGCCAGGAATCGGGAGCTACAGATGTGTTATGCTTTGGCCTGTTCTCAGCTGACAAGTCAAAGGAGAGAGTCAAGGTGGGAGGGGGGTCCTCAGGGAGCCTGAGGCTGCGGCAGGCTCTGCTCACATGTGACCCACCTTTCCTATACTGGAGACTGCTTATCTGCCAAGTGAGCAGCTCACGCTTGGTGAAGAGCTGACTACTGGGTAATGTAATACTTAGAGGACAGGAGTATAGTGATCCAAATATTGAGTGAGGTAAGACAAAACATCTAATATTTTCCCTAATGAAAACAGCTTTTTTAAACACAACACTGTAAGTCAACTGTAAGATAAAAATTAAATAAAAAAAAAAACTGGCTCCCCGCCCCCCCCGCCTTGAGTGTAGTTCTGAAGTGTGTTTTGTAGAAATGATGATTAATAGCACACTCACATCACGGCTTGGCTTAATGGGGCTCTGATTGTGTATGCAGGTGGGGCTGACCCGCCGTGCTGCATCTGTATGCCCACAGCTGTGCCTGTCACCTACAATTAGGACACCTTGTTTGGTTCACATCAAGCAACACGTTAGTAATCTTATGAGGTCTCTGGGAAGTCGAAACCATGGGCTCTTGCACTTCTTACGTTTCCCTGAAAGACTGAGGGCCTGGTAGAGTAATACAGACTTCCACCTCTGTAGTTAAACTGGGTACCTGTGTAGTTAGAAATGATCCATATATTGGTTACAACAGTTACAGTAGAGTGAGTGCCTCTCAAGTCTCTTTTTTTCACTGCTTGATAAGATGGCCAGATTTCCAAAAGGCAGCATCAAGTGGAACAATCCAAGATAGTATCACTTGACGTGCATAACACTTAGGGCAGCCCACTCCACTAAGCGGGGCGGAACTTCAAGTCTTGCTCCTTGCTGCCTTTGTAACTGGCTCTGGGGTAGCTTGATGCACACCCTTACCCTGGCTCACTCGAGTCTCTCCTCCTTCTTCCCTTCTCCCTCTTCCTCACCGTCCCTGTTAGGCTGTGTGGAAGCTATCCACAGGAGCTCATAGTGCCTGCTTGGATCACTGACAAAGAACTGGAAAGTGTCGCAGGCTTCCGGTCCTGGAAGCGCATCCCTGCTGTCGTCTACAGGTGAGGAAGCCTGGCCAGGCCCAGCTTGGTCTGTGCTGCTGCCCAGTGCCTTTGGTCTATGCTTCTGGCACTGCTAGCCTGGGGGTGGGGTGGGGCTGCTTCAGGGAGCTCTCCAGGCTATTGTGTACTTCCTTATTGTTAAAGTTGCTCATCCAGTCATGTACCAGTCAGTACTTCACTGGAACACTACCTGATAATTCAGTTGACACTGAAAAGAAAATTTTGATTAAAAAATGGCTGGATTTGCTATTTCAAGATCCTTCTGACATTGTTTTTTTTTTAATGTTTATTGATTGTGTCTGCGCTGGGTCTCCGTTGCTGCGTGGACTTTCTCTGGTTGAGGCGAGCGGGGTCTGCTCTCTGGTTGCGGTCCGCGGACTTCTCACTGCAGTGGTTTTTCTTGTTGCGGAGCTTGGGCTCTAGGGCAGCGGGCTTCAGCAGTTGGGGCTCCCAGGCTCTAGAGCACAGGCTTAGTAGCTGAGGCGCAGGGCCCTTAGCTGCTCCACAGCCTGTGGGATCTTCCAGGACCAGGGATCGAACCTGTGTCTCCTGCATTGGCAGGCACATTTTCTACCACTGAGCCACCAGGGAAGCCCTCTTCTGATATCCTATGGGAAGATAATGTAGTCACTGCTTTTAGCTTCAGTTGATGACCTTTGGATTGAGAGATGAGTCCTGGAAAGTGAGAATGGGGAATGTAGATTTGTGATTGTCTTTGTGGTTGAAATATTGCCACACGGAAGAAGTTTGTTTTGAGAGGGAGTGTTTAGAGAAGGCTAGCGCTTGGCTGGTTGGAAGACACTAGAGATCAGAGGCAGGAGAGTCAAGGGAGCCAAATTTTAGACGGGGTGGTGGTGTGGTAACAAGCACAGGCGTTGGAACTCAAGTCTCTCTGACACGCCTTGCTGTGGCACCTTGAGCAAGTTCCCTAGCTGACCTCAGCTGCTCCCGTGATATTCTCAGGCCACAGGTATGCTGTGATATCTGAAGGGCTCTGAGACAAGGCCTCCTAGTCAATGTCTGGAGTAGACTGGATTCCTGAGGGCTGCTTTTATGATTCAGTGACTATCTAGCTTGAGTTCTCACAGATCATGTGAAGTTTTTAAGAAGTCATCCCCTCATGTTTTAGAACAGTTTCAGATGTCCTTGTAATATTCACAGTCCCCATTTCATTTTCCCCATTTGGAGACTTTATGGACTCTCCTTGAATTTGGGCCAAACCAGTGAGGCTTAGTTAGAAGCTCATGCCAGGAGGAAGTCCATTGAAATACTGAGGTGGTAAGAAGGGGTTTAAAACTTCTTGTGTAACTCCTAGTGAGGTAACCAGCTTGTTTTCCTAGTCCATGGAAGGCAGATTTTAGTGGCCATCCCAAAGAGGGAAGAGATGTGAAAGTACAAAGTTGCTTCTGGCCCAATGAAAGTCGCTCAGTCGTGTCCGACTCTTTGTGACCTCCTGGACTGTAACCTGCCAGACCCTTTTGTCCATGGAATCCTCCAGGCAGGAATGCTGGAGTAGGTAGCCATTCCCTTCCCCTGGGGTTCTTTCCGACCCAGGGATCAAACCCAGGTCTCCTGCATTGCAGGCGGGTTCTTTACTGTCTGAGCCACCAGGGAAACCCATTAAATTTTCAATCTCAGTTTTCATCACTGTTGTTTTCAGACACCTCTATAAAAGTAGGTCACCAAATTTACCTATCATTCAAGTGGTAAGGCTGACACAGGAATTAGAGAGCAGCACAAGCTGAAAGGATTTAGGAGTTTTATCAGTGATCGGCCCAGCTCAAATATGGAAAGCTGCCAGCTGCTGCTGTGCGGCCAGCAGCTGTGTTAGATCAGCAGCCCTGTCATTTGCGGAGTGTGCTGACTTTGAGCTTAAGGGAAAAGGACTCTCATCTCAAAGCAAGGGTCGTTCAGTGAAATTCTCCCTGTTGGTAGAGAGGCCTAAAAGTGTAGGCCGAAGAAAGACTTAGAATAAACATGGGAAGCTTCTTTTCCCTTCCAGAGTTTATGCCAGAGAGAATGAGCTTTGTTAGCTCAGGTGGCAGGATGCTTCTGAATCCAACATGTGTTTACTGAATGTAGTTGTCTGTAGATTGCTAATGACTCTTGAGGTTGCTGGCCGCACTTACTTGAAAGCACCACATTGAACCAGCATCTGATCAGTGCTTTCTCCCATGGTGACGAGAGAGTGCTTAACTGGCTTTATTATTGAAGATGGAGATTGCGTTAACACAGCAAGACAGTGCAAAGGCTGCCCATCTGTAGTGCAAGTCACAGCTCTCTCTCTCTCTCACTGAGTGATTATTAGAAACTTCTAGTCATGGGGCTGTCTGGTGGCTCTGATGGTAGACAATCTGCTGCAACACAGGAGACCGCGGCTCCATCCCTGGGTTGGAAAGATCTTGTGGAGAAGGGAATGGCAACTCACTCCAGCATTCCTGGCTGGGAAGTCCCACAGACAGAGGAGCCTGGAGGGCCACGGTCTGTGGAGTCACAGAGTTGGACACGACTGAGCCGCTAGCACTGTTACTTTTCTGGTCATTTAGGGAGCTTGACTAAGACTTTGGGATAGTTTAAGCATTTGTATCTTTCTATATGTAAAATTAGAGAATTCACTGTTTAGTAGGGGACTCATCCGTTGAACATCTTCAGTTTTATTTTTCCGGCTCTGTTTTAAAGTGATAGAAACACTCTAGAGTGATTTTTAGCTACAGTGTTTTTGTTCTCTTTCATGCTGCCTAAAGCATTTAGAAGACTGCAGAAGCTGCTTTTTGCAGCAATTCAGTTTGCTTCCAGCTGTCATACTATGACCCTTAAAACCCAAGACCCAGGCTGACGAGTGCCATCTACTGTTCTTCTCGAGCGTTGCTGGGGAAAATTTCAGAAGAAAAGGATGTGCAGCAAAGGCCCCACCAGCCTATTTTGTAAAGAGCTGCCGCCCCTCAGCTCATTGGTTACCCAGCATCTATTATTGTGTGCTAGTAAGCATTTTAAGAATCAATGAGGTTTTATTTATAGTTTGGCTGCATTCAGCAGTTGACCTAATTGTTGTGTTGGCAATACACAAGTACTTTCTATTATTTGTCTCTCCTAATGAGGGAGGATTTAAAAATGACAAAACTGATGATTCCAGTGGAATTTATTGTTGCCAAATTTAATTTTATTGTTTATGAGTTTTAGGATTAAAAACAAAAAGCTTCTCACATTGTCCTTTGAACAAAACATAGATGCAATAGTCTACTTGTTTAAAAACCCATCTGTGCATAAAACATCCACATATGTTTTATGTGTTTGAATGTGTATTTGGAAACAATTTTATTGGGAGTAAAGAAGATTGACTGTTCTCCCTAGGATATAGAATTTGGGAGATGTAAAATTTCTTGCTTACTAGCTTTTTGCTCACTGACTTTCATGGTGAACTGACTGCTCTACAGCCCGCCTTTTCAGTGTGTGCAGCTCAGTAGCTTCAGTATGTTCACTGTGCTGTGTGACCGTCACCACGCTTCATTTAGTATGCTTTACCCATCCTGAAAAGCAGTCCCAGGCCTGTTAGCAGACAACTCCCCGTTCCCTCCTCACACCCCCTAGCTCTGGGTTATCAGTAAATCTACTACTGTCTCTATAGAGCTTCCTGTTCTGGACACTGTGTAAACGGAATCATAATGTGGTCTTTTGTGACTGACTTTTCACTTTGGAGCAATAACATACTCAAGGTTCATCCATGTTGTGATATGTATTAGAGCTTGATTTCTTTTTGTCACCAAATTATATTACCCTTACAGCTTCTTAGTTGCTAAAATTACCTTACTAAAATTCCTAATTAGGAAAAGCTTGGATAGACAATGAGTATAATTTCTGGTCTTTTTTTCGTGAAAAAGGATCTTATCAGAGTATGGCTTATTGATGTTTTATGCTATTCATCGCCTTCTAAGAGTTTACGGAAGGATAACTGGCTCATTGAGCTATCTGCCTATAGTAAGAGCAGTTGTGACTCATGAAATCTCAGGAGGTTTTGTAAAGCAGTCCACTGTGGGTCAGGTAAATATTTCAGTCCCAAATGTGGGCTCTTGTTTTGAAAAGAGTCCTCAAGCCAGCCATAATTGCACAGTTGCTATGCTGGGTCCTTAGAAGTCAGGAGGAAACAGATGTTTGTCTTAGCATCCATTAAGCTTGGATATGCAGGTGTAGTATTAAAAAGGAGAGATTAAGGCTTCATTATTAAGTAGCAGAATTAGTGTGGTGTTGGTATTTTGTTTTTTACCCAATTTTCCAAAAGTAGTTATTCATATATTCTTCATGAATATTTTGTTTTCTGTAAGAATATACATTTATCATTTCGTTGGTTATTCTACAGAGGTCTCTAAAATGGTATGATACTCCAGAAAGATCCAGATAGATTTCATTATTCTTGATGGTTTATAAGACTTCTGCCCTGGGAGGCCTTGAAGTGGACCCATCACGTACCGTCCGTTAAGGCATCTAAAACCTACTGTGCCACTTTTTGTATGAGCTCAGAGTATCCGAATGGGGCCACGGCGTTGGATGCAGTTGTCGTCTTGTTCCCTGCACAGGCACCAGAGCAACGGGGCCGTCATTGCCCGCTGCGGACAGCCAGAGGTCAGCTGGTGGGGCTGGAGGAATGCTGACGATGAGCACCTGGTGCAGTCTGTAGCCAGAGCTTGTGCCTCTGACTCCCGATCCAGTGGCAGCAAGCCGTTGGCTAGGAACAGTCCCCGAGACTTCCCCTGTGCAGGAGACCTCTCTGATGTGGAGTTCGGTAAGGAATCCCTCGGCCTCTGGCAGCAAATTTTTATAGCATCTCAGAAACTTTTCTTGAAATGGCCTTTTTCTTTTAAGACAGAAGTTGGTTTCATAGAAGAGCGAGAGTGAAGCTTCAGTTAGTGGGATTGTTTGGGGAGTCATGGGTCTTGGTAAAAACCAGAAGACCTTCTCTTTCAAACTTGGTTAAGAGGGCTAGAGTGTTGTCTTTCTTGCCATCGTGACAAGATGGACTGTACGTGTGATAGGGGACCTACAATGTTTCCAGACCATGAGGGGAACACTGGGCTTACATTGCAGTCATTCTAGGTAGAACTGAAGTATAAGAGATTTTAGGCAAAATAGAAAACAAACTCAGGAGAGAAGTCCCATTGTATTTAGGTAGTTTGGGTTAGTACTGTCATAAGTGCCTGTCATTTTTATTTTGCAACAATTCTGGGAGAGATGGGTTCATTTAGTTTTTTCTTCCTGCTCCTGTTGTCCCCAGATTCTTCTCTGTCAAATGCTTCAGGAGCAGAGAGCTTAGCCATCCAGCCACAGAAGCTTTTGATCTTGGACGCACGC
The DNA here is from genome assembly GCA_006410675.1 of Oreotragus oreotragus. Lineage (NCBI taxonomy): Eukaryota > Metazoa > Chordata > Mammalia > Artiodactyla > Bovidae > Oreotragus > Oreotragus oreotragus. The sequence goes on from SJYX01015735.1 coordinate 76,407, forward strand.
TCCTATGCAGCCGCGGTGGCAAACCGAGCCAAAGGAGGAGGTTGTGAGTGCCCAGGTGAGGTACACAGTGCTTCTGTCCTTGGGAGTCCCGCCCTCGCCCGACTGGGTCTCAGTTCTCAACTCGAAATGAAAGGAAAGCCATGTTCCTCAGCCTGTCCTGAGAGAGCCGCAGCTCCTTGGATTCACAGTACTGCATGCTCTTCTCAAGGGAGAAATGGAGGAGGGAGTGCAGTGAAGCCACAGGTTCTTCCCGGTGCCAGCGTTTTGGTGACAAGTCCCTTAAGAAGGCCTGTTAGGTTTGGAAGCTGCTACTTTGGTGGCGCGATTTCTCAGCCTTCTAAAAGCTTTTTATTGTATTTGACATTGGGTATGCTCATCACTGGCTCCACAGAAAAGTCCTCACATGGCTTTTACTTGAAAAACAAGGGGTAGAAATTCAAGTAAATACAACTCTATTGAAGCACCTCAGTCCTGACTTACAGCAGCCCCACTGTTTGCATACTGGCTTTCTCCAAGGAGGGACCTCTTGGGTGCCAGTTGTGTGCCGATGGAGCAGGTAGAGGCGCTAAGCTCCTTATTCAGATGTGAACTAATTGCTGGAAAAAGCAGTTTGAGCACAGAATTTGAATGCATAAGTACGTGGTTCTGCTAGGTTCTTCTTATAGATGCCAGAGATTCAAGTTAGCAGAGGCCCAAGAGGTAAACCTGGGGTAAGGCAGAAGAGTGTATGCGTGCCCTCTGTCATTCAGTCATGTCAGACTCTTTGTGACAGCATCGACTGCAGCCCTCCAGGCTCCTCTGTCCATTGCATTTCCCAGGCAGGAATTCCCGAGTGGGTTGCTATTTCTTATTCCAGGGGATCTTCCTGACATAGGGATCGAACCCACATCTCCTGCATTGTCAGGTGGATTCTTTACCACTGAGCCACCTGAGAAACGCTAAAGTGGAAGTCAGAGCTTTTTTTTTTTTTTTTTTAAAAAAAGCTTCTATTTTATGTCAGTATCTTCTTCACATGGAAAAGGGAATGGCAGCCCACTCCAGTATTCTTGCCTGGAGAATTCCACGGACAGAGAAACCTGGCAGGCTGCAGTCCGTGGGGTCGCAAAGAGTCAGACACAACTGAGCGACTGATACATCCACACGTCTTTTTGACAAACCTTCCTTTTCGAAAAGACAGCTAAAAGTCAGGCGCTGTCTTCATCTCGTAGTCAAGGACTGGGCTAATAGTCACCAAAACACCAGCATCTAATTAGTCAGCAGCTGCAGGGGATTGTTTTATAGCCAGTTTGCTCCTTTGAGCTTGGTGTTGCGGATGTTAAATTCACAGTATTTGTGTTCTCTCTGTTGTTCTCTTCAGAGTATTACCCAAACTGTGAAGTTGTCTTTATGGGGATGGCGAACATCCATTCAATTCGGAGGAGTTTCCAGTCTCTGCGTTTGCTGTGCACTCAGATGCCAGATCCGGGAAAGTAAGAGCTTGGCCTTGGCACTGCCCTTTTTTTTTTTCTTTTTCTTTTTTAATGAGTTGGAGGGGGTCTTTCTATTTTTATGGTAAACTTCAGTTTTACCATGAGTGTTCTCCATGGGTGTTCTCCTTCCTGTGTGAGGATCATTTAGCAAAAAGGAGGTGCTGGGAGAAAAATCTAGCCCTTTGAAAGGTATGGAAATGTGCAGCAGGGAATAGGTCTGAAACCCTCAGAATGGAAGCACCACTGCCTTACTTTTCCTGGGCCCGCTTCTTTCTCTTCTCCATGTTTTTGACTCAGAGTAACTTAATTCTTTGTTTTCTGACATCCTGTAGTGACACGTAACCTCCTCTCAACTGGAGTGTTTTACCGTGAAGAGTAAAAGTGTATTCATCATGTTCTAGAAAGGGTTAAACTTTTAAACATGCCAGGAGATCAGCTCCTTTTACATTTGCCTCTGATTTTAAACTACTTTCTTATTTACTAAAAACATTACCATGATTTTTATTGCTTATTAAAAATGAATGGCTGGCATTTGCTGTGAGGAAGGTAAGATAACACCCCTCCCCACAAGGGAACTGTTTGAATACAAGATAAATTAGGAGGAACGCTCTGTAAAAACAAATATGGACAGATAAATATTTGAAGGCCCCCGCTTCACTATTTCGGAAGCTGGAAACGGTGCCAGAGGATAGAGTTTTCTCCTTTCTGGTGTTCATGCTAGAGCCCATAGCAGTTTCCCTGAGTTCTGTTGAGTAGATCTCATGACTGCATCAATTTTGCAGCATTCTTTGATTGATTAGCGATTTCTCAGCCTTCTAAAAGCTTTTTATTGTATTTGACATTGGGTATGCTCATCACTGGCTCCACAGAAAAGTCCTCACATGGCTTTTACTTGAAAAACAAGGGGTAGAAATTCAAGTAAATACAACTCTATTGAAGCACCTCAGTCCTGACTTACAGCAGCCCCACTGTTTGCATACTGGCTTTCTCCAAGGAGGGACCTCTTGGGTGCCAGTTGTGTGCCGATGGAGCAGGTAGAGGCGCTAAGCTCCTTATTCAGATGTGAACTAATTGCTGGAAAAAGCAGTTTGAGCACAGAATTTGAATGCATAAGTACGTGGTTCTGCTAGGTTCTTCTTATAGATGCCAGAGATTCAAGTTAGCAGAGGCCCAAGAGGTAAACCTGGGGTAAGGCAGAAGAGTGTGTGCGTGCCCTCTGTCATTCAGTCATGTCAGACTCTTTGTGACAGCATCGACTGCAGCCCTCCAGGCTCCTCTGTCCATTGCATTTCCCAGGCAGGAATTCCCGAGTGGGTTGCTATTTCTTATTCCAGGGGATCTTCCTGACATAGGGATCGAACCCACATCTCCTGCATTGTCAGGTGGATTCTTTACCACTGAGCCACCTGAGAAACGCTAAAGTGGAAGTCAGAGCTTTTTTTTTTTTTTTTTTTTAAATAAAAGCTTCTATTTTATGTCAGTATCTTCTTCACATGGAAAAGGGAATGGCAGCCCACTCCAGTATTCTTGCCTGGAGAATTCCACGGACAGAGAAACCTGGCAGGCTGCAGTCCGTGGGGTCGCAAAGAGTCAGACACAACTGAGCGACTGATACATCCACACGTCTTTTTGACAAACCTTCCTTTTCGAAAAGACAGCTAAAAGTCAGGCGCTGTCTTCATCTCGTAGTCAAGGACTGGGCTAATAGTCACCAAAACACCAGCATCTAATTAGTCAGCAGCTGCAGGGGATTGTTTTATAGCCAGTTTGCTCCTTTGAGCTTGGTGTTGCGGATGTTAAATTCCCAGTATTTGTGTTCTCTCTGTTGTTCTCTTCAGAGTATTACCCAAACTGTGAAGTTGTCTTTATGGGGATGGCGAACATCCATTCAATTCGGAGGAGTTTCCAGTCTCTGCGTTTGCTGTGCACTCAGATGCCAGATCCGGGAAAGTAAGAGCTTGGCCTTGGCACTGCCCTTTTTTTTTTTCTTTTTCTTTTTTAATGAGTTGGAGGGGGTCTTTCTATTTTTATGGTAAACTTCAGTTTTACCATGAGTGTTCTCCATGGGTGTTCTCCTTCCTGTGTGAGGATCATTTAGCAAAAAGGAGGTGCTGGGAGAAAAATCTAGCCCTTTGAAAGGTATGGAAATGTGCAGCAGGGAATAGGTCTGAAACCCTCAGAATGGAAGCACCACTGCCTTACTTTTCCTGGGCCCGCTTCTTTCTCTTCTCCATGTTTTTGACTCAGAGTAACTTAATTCTTTGTTTTCTGACATCCTGTAGTGACACGTAACCTCCTCTCAACTGGAGTGTTTTACCGTGAAGAGTAAAAGTGTATTCATCATGTTCTAGAAAGGGTTAAACTTTTAAACATGCCAGGAGATCAGCTCCTTTTACATTTGCCTCTGATTTTAAACTACTTTCTTATTTACTAAAAACATTACCATGATTTTTATTGCTTATTAAAAATGAATGGCTGGCATTTGCTGTGAGGAAGGTAAGATAACACCCCTCCCCACAAGGGAACTGTTTGAATACAAGATAAATTAGGAGGAACGCTCTGTAAAAACAAATATGGACAGATAAATATTTGAAGGCCCCCGCTTCACTATTTCGGAAGCTGGAAACGGTGCCAGAGGATAGAGTTTTCTCCTTTCTGGTGTTCATGCTAGAGCCCATAGCAGTTTCCCTGAGTTCTGTTGAGTAGATCTCATGACTGCATCAATTTTGCAGCATTCTTTGATTGATTGAATCAAATAGTGGGTGCCTGAATCACTTGTTCGAACTCCTGGTAGCAAATGATTAATTTCACCGTAGTTGTAATCAGCCGAGAGGGTGAAGCAGCTGTCCTTGGGGAAAAGCCTGACCATAGGAATGATGGCTGTCTTGCCTGAGGGTCAGCAGTTTGCATCTGCTGTGCGGACCTAGGGCCCAGCTAGAAGCGTTCCCTTCCCTGCTGATGGCACAGAGTTTGCTCAGGTCCAGGGCGCTGCCACTGGCTGCAAGACTCGAGCCAAGTGGCTTCACTCCTATGGTTATCAGTTTGTCCTGCCTATAAAAGGGATAGCGTCAGTACTCCCTGATCTCTAATATCTTCCGCAGGTTAAAAGTCTTTCTTAAAAAGCTGTTTTTTAAGCTCCTGAGTCAAGAAGATGTAGGTAATTAGCCCTTGTTTGGTCCACACGAATGTCAGGGAGGAGGGAGGTTGTAAAGGAAGAAGGAAATGACTTGTCTGTATTTGGCACAGATCATAATGCATTACTGACGCTTCCCTGTAGATCAAGAGATGCTGTGGCGGGAGCAGCTGTAAGCCGGCCTCCTGACACTTGTTTGCAGCTGGGGAGGGCCCGGGCCTGGTTGTGTTTCTCCCTCAGATTTTGAGAACAGGACAAAGGAGGCTGCAGCATCAGCGCAGCGTCAGCATCTCCTCCATCGGCAGATTTGGGTGCAGCTCCTGTGTTAGGCTGGTGACACCGACTGGGTTGTAAGGATGGGTCAGTCAGGTTCAAGAGAACTGGATTCTCGCTTACTGTTTCTCCAGGGGCCAGGAGGTAACTTGCCACTTGTTCTCCTAAGCCCCACCTTATAGTTTTCTTTTTCAAGACTGTATGAGGAATAAGAATAAAGAATCCACCTGCAAAAAATGTTTCTCAGGTATTTAATAGGCCATAGAAAGTCTTGAGATAGAATTTTTACCCACGACTTAAAAAGTAGGAACCTTCGGTGTATGCTAGGCACTGCACAGGGCAAGTGTGACTGTTCCTGAGACAGTGTCTGCTCTCTTAGGAGCCAGTCTGGTTGGTAGAACAAGCCAATCCTTGTGAAGCCAGTGCTTATGGAGTACGTTCTGTTGTCTGTTTGCCTGGAAAGACCCTCTCTTCTGGCTATTCCAGAAATTCATACTTATCCCCCAAGGTTTAATAGGCCTTTATAGACTCGTCACGGCAAAAGCCTTCTCATAGTTCCCTGACAGAAGTATTTATTCCCTCATCAGACTCAGTGTTTGAAGGGCTGGACTATGGCCTTAACCATAGATCTGATGATAGTTTGGAGAAATTTGAGCTTTTTGTGGGGGGTGGGGAGTAGAATTCATGGCAGGGCAGAAGAAAAAAATGTCAGCACAATTTTAAAAAACCTATTGTCGTTACTCCCAAGGGGTAATTCTTGGGATCTGATACTTTTTGAAGGCCTTTTGAAAAAAGATTTTTTTTGATCCCTGCTGAATCCAGTCTTCACTAAGCCCAGTAACAATGTGCAGCCATTGGCTACTCGTTTGTGTAAGTCTAAAGCATTAGTTTGGGCCTACCCAGTTCTAATCCATAAGCAGTCAAGGGTTGCTCAGCAGTGGTAAGTGATGTTATCTGTGTGGCGTCCAACTTGTATCTTGTGAAAGTGTTAGTCCCTTGGTCACGTCTGACTCTTTGTGACCCCAGGGACCGTAGCCCACCAGGCGCCTCTGTCCATGGGATTCTCTGGTCAAGAACACTGGAGTGGGTGGCCGTTCCCTTCTCCAGGGGATCTTCCTGACCCAGGGGTTGAACCGAGTCTCCTGCATTGTAGGCAGATTCTTTACCATCTGAGCGACTAGGGAAGCCACTGTATCTTGTTACAGAAACATATTGCTTTAAATATATTTAATTATTTCATTTGTGTATGCGAAGTCTTGGTTGCAGCATGTGGGATCTTGAGTTGCGTATGTGAACTTGTAGTTGCAGTATGTGGGATCTAGCTCCCAGACCAGGAATTGAACCCTGGCCCCCTGCATCAGGAGTGCAGAGTCTTAACTGGACCACCAGGGAAGTCCCCACAGACATATATATTTGAGTTTTCCTTTTTTTTTTTTTTTTTGAGAACTTGTTAGGCAGAGTTGCTGATTATTAAATACAAATATTTTCTCTTTTCCATCTCAGAAGTGGTTGCATTTTTTTCTTTAGGAGAAAGTTCCAGAAAGAACTAACTTTACTGGGTAGATACAACTCTTTACAGACTGAAAATTATTAATTCTACCTGGGTAATTAGCAGTAAGATTTTTGGAACAAAAGGTGGCCCTGTTAATTACTGTCCTATTTCTAAAGCTTTCCTGTGTTGCATGGTAGGGCCTGGGCCTAATCCTTGTACATACTTTATAAAAGACAGAGATTTTCTGTTTGTTTTATTTGGAAGGAAATGTCTTTGGGAATTGCTTTTCAGATTGATGGGTATTTGGCATGATCCAGTGTCTCATAAAAAGCAGCATTTCCCGTCCGCTTGTGTTTGGTTTTGCAGCTGGCTCTCGGCTCTCGAGAGCACCAAGTGGCTGCATCACCTGTCTGTGCTGCTGAAGTCGGCGCTCCTGGTGGTGCACGCCGTGGACCGCGACCAGCGGCCCGTGCTGGCGCACTGTTCCGATGGCTGGGACCGCACCCCCCAGATTGTGGCGCTGGCGAAGCTCCTGCTGGACCCTCACTACCGGACCATAGAGGTAGGGCGGGACGCTTCAGGGTCACCAGGGGAAACCGGGCAGGGTTTTAGGATAAGTCTTGGTTGAGGCGGTCCTCCAGTCACAGTGGAATTTCTGTAGTTTAGAATCACTGCTCCTTTACCTTGAGCTGAATTGTGGTAGTACCTACCACAGTGCCTGTCCCTCTTAAAAGAGGGTGGATTGTAGATAACAAGGTACTAAGCATACAGACATATTTTCCTTTGCAGAATATTCACTTGGAAAAGTTTTGGCTACCCCAGAAAATGGGGTTTCTGTAGGAAGGATCTTGACGTGCTTAGTAGGATAATGGGTCTAGATATCACCACAGTGTTCTGTGGAGAAAGAACCCTGTTGTGAAATATCACCTGTTGGGCTAGAAAGACAAGAAAAACCTTTAAGGTACCCTAAAATATATGTAAATCTGGGATAGGGAAAGATTTTATAAACATGACTTCATAAGTGTAACATGAAAGAAATTTAAAAATAAGATATGAAGGGGACAAACGTGTGACTTTTTAATGGTGAATGAAGCACTAAAAATAGTCTTAACAAACACTTAGATAAATGCTTAGTTACCACCCTTCTGCTGACTGGGGAGTGGAGGCGGGGGAATTGGGAAACCGTCCTAAGTATGTGTCCCGTCGTTTGGCCACGGGGCTGGGTTGGGGCCCCTGATGGGCTGAGTGGAGGCCGTTGAAAGGGATTCCTGTCGGTGGCCTTGGCTTCAGGACAGTCGTAGTTTGGATAGACAGGCACAAACGGGTCTCTCCTGGGTGCTTCCCCGCAGGGTTTCCAGGTCCTCGTGGAGATGGAGTGGCTGGATTTTGGCCACAAGTTTGCTGACCGGTGTGGTCACGGGGAGAACGCGGATGATCTGAACGAGCGCTGCCCAGTGTTTTTGCAGTGGCTTGACTGTGTTCATCAGCTTCAGAGGCAATTTCCATGCTCTTTTGAGTTCAATGAAGCATTCCTTGTGAGTCTGTGCTTGTGGTTCTTCATTTTGGGGACCTTCTGAATTCATAGGGGTTTCAGTGTAAGTGTTAGTGGGCCAGTTTTCACGTTAAACAGCATCCTTTCTGGATTTAATTAAGGGGCTCTTCTTACCTTTTTTATTTTAGAAAAAACACAGGTGTTTGTTCATTTAATGAATCCATGTGCACTAAGTTTATGTAAAGTCTTCGAGTTGTTCCAGATGTAGCTTTAAAAATGGATAATAGAAGCAGTAAATAGTAGTTAAAAATAGAAACAATAAGTTTTCGTCTGCTCCCTCCAGTCAGTCACACCAACCCGCCTGGGTCTATTCCCCACTCGTTGCTCCCGACCTTTGAAGGAGGACACACTGGCCTTGCCCTCTTCCAGCCTCCCTCCACCTGGGCACTGGCTTCCACGCCCTCCTCTGCTCAGCTTCACGGTTTCAGCATTCCTGCTTCCCACCCTCTGTCGGCCTGTTCCCGCTTTTCCGGATCACTGCCATCGGCGTACAAGCAGGATGCAGTGCCTCCTATCTCATCACACCTGTTCTGGATCCTGCATCCCCTCGAGCTGCTACCTCATTTCTTATTTCTTCACAGCAGAGCTCCTCAGGTCTGCTACATTTACTCTCCCAAATTCTTCTCGCCTTCTCTCTTAAACATGGTTCAGTCAGGTGTCCACCCCACTTTACCAGAGCTGCTCTTGTTAAGGTCACCAGTGATCTTCACATCGCTAACCTAGTGATCAGTTTTCAGTCACCTTTTAAAAAATTTGCAGTATAGTTGATAACATTTTGTTTCAGGTATACAACAGTGATTTGATACTTGCATATATCGCTAGTTAGTTCAGTCGCTCAATCGTGTCTGACTCTTTGCGACCCCATGAACCGCAGCACGCCGGGCCTCCCTGTCCATCACCAACTGCTGGAGTCTACCCAAACCTATGTGCATCGAGTCGGTGATGCCATCCAACCATCTCATCCTCTTTCGTCCCCTTCTCCTGCCCTCAGTCTTTCCCAGCATCAGGGTCTTTTCAAATGAGTCAGCTCTTCGCATCAGGTGGCCAAAGTACTGGAGTTTCAGCTTCAACATCAGTCCTTCCAATGAACACCCAAGACTGATCTCCTTTAGGATGGACTGGTTGGATCTCCTTGCAGTCCAAGGGACTCTCAAGCGTCTTCTCTAGTTCCAAAGCATCAATTCTTTGGTGCTCGGCTTTCTTTATAGTCCAACTCTCACATCTGCTAGAAGATACTGCAAAATCTAGTTAACATTTGTCACCATGCATAGTGAAACAGTTTTTTCTTGTGATGAGAGCTTTTAAGATGTGCTCTGCTGGCAGCTTTCAGATATACAGCACAGTATTGCTCTCTGTCTTACGTCCGACCCCCTGGCTTAGATCCCCCGACTCACGTCCCGTCCGGCTGACTTGTTCTGTAATAGGAAGGGTGTGCCTCTTGGCTCATCTTCGCCTTGGGCTCACCGTTAACGTTTGGCATAGCCGAGTCGCCCCTTTCTGAAACACTCCCTTCAGCTGACTTCCAGCACACACTGTTAGCTCTCCGCTTCACCAGCTGGTCCTTCCTGCCTCCTTGGCCAGTCCTTCCTTAACCCCCACATCTGAACGTTGGAATGCCCCAGAGTTCAGGCTCCTTCTCTAGGGATTCATCTAGTCCTTTGACTTTAATTGCTATCTGTGATTCCCACATGTATAGTCTTCAGCCTAGACCTCTGTCTCTACTTAACTCCAGGCTCTGATATCCACTTGTGACCGCTCAGGATCTCCCCTTGAATGTCTTAATGATATTTCATTTTCAGAACTTAGTTCTTATTATCTATATCTCCCCACCTCAAGATTGATCTTCCAGAAGTCTTCCTTCTCACCAAATGGCAACTCAATCCTTCAGTTCATTTAGGGCAAAGCTTTTATGTTGTCCTCAACTCCCCTTTCATATTCCGCATGCAGTCTATCGGCAGACTCTGTCGTTGTGCTTTAAGCATGTATCTGGACCTGGTAACTCACTGCTGCCTGTGCTCTTCCCAGCACTGGTCTAGGCCTCCATCAGCTGTTGCCCCAGGTGTAGACAGACAGTCCAGCAGCCTCAGAGGTCCTTCTGAAACGTGACACAGACTATGTCTTTCCTGTCAGGAAACCTCTAGTGACTCTGTTTTTCCACACAGTAAAAGTCACAGTCCCTCTCAGGCCTGCAGGGCTCCTTTCCCCCGCCCTTCACCTCGCGCAGTGTCCGCCCGTCACTCTGGCCGCCTCCAGTTCCTCGGCAGTTGCAAGCCTGTGCTCCCCTCAGGACCATCGAGCTCGCGGTTGCTACTGCCTGGAGCGGCCTCCCAGCTCTGTCCCCCGTGCGTATACGCTCTGCTCTCCCCTTTTCAGCAGGCCTCTGCCGTTGAGGCCTCTCTCACTGCCCTGCGTGTGCCCCGGCCCCCTTCCCTGCCCTCCTGCCTTATTGTGCATCACACTGCTCACGCCTTCCCAGAGCAGGCTTCTCACTGCTGCTTCTCTGCACCCATAGACATGTCTGGGCTGCTCCACAGCAGCGTGTTGAAGCTGTTCTGAAGTATGCCCTCAGTTCAGACTTGGTGGCGCACTGACCTGCTCCTGTGTCCAGTTAACTTAGGACCTCGGAAGTTGTTTACAGGGCGGCTGAGAGGATGGGGGTGCCAACGCCCTTTTGAGTCAGGAGTGATGGTGGTCGGGGTTGTGAGGAGGCTGCAACTTGGTTCCCCCATCCTTCCCGAGTGTGAACTGAAGTGCACATCAGGGGTGTTGGGGAAGGTGGCTCTGCTGGGCTGACTTCCCCCCAGAAAACATGTATCCCTTGCTTGATTTTGCTTCATGTTGAATCTCAGGTGAAACTGGTGCAGCATACCTATTCCTGCCTCTTTGGAACATTCCTGTGCAACAACGCCAAGGAGAGAGGAGAGAAGCACACTCAGGAACGGACTTGTTCTGTGTGGTCACTGCTTCGGGCGGGCAACAAGGCTTTCAAAAACCTGCTGTATTCCTCTCAGTCAGAGGCCGTATGTATCTTTTAGCCTTTTTGCTCTCAGCAGCAGAATAAATTAGGGGATGGGGACACATGGGGTCCTTTCAAGAAGCGACTGTTTTCTCGAAGGCCTCTCGGTTGTCTCTGGATAGCTTGGTTCCATTTTTTTCCAACCACTCTGTCCCGAGAAAGGCCTGTTTTCTGGTTAGGCTTTGCTCTGCTTCCAACTCCTCTTTGTTTGGGGTGGTTTGACCTAAACACGTCTCTACTTGGCCACTCTAGATTAGAGTCTTTTCTAAGCGTCTCTGCCAGAGCTTAACCTTCTCCCAGCATCTCCTGACAAGTGGAGAGGCACTTAGGTCATTCCCTAGATGCCTGACAGCTCAGAAGGTGCTGCAGGCCCCCCGCACCTTCCCAGTGTCAACAGGCGGTGATACCCACTGCAGCTTCTGCCTCAGCAGAAAGCTGCGTGTGGCACTGGCATGTCTGATTCTCCGCTCACATGTAGAACTGGCAGCTCCTTTAAGACTTTGTTCCTCAAAGGAACACTTTCTGTTAAGCAGAGAGCAGGAAGCACGCACATCTGTGCATTGGTCCCTGGTCTTGTTCCTTGTGTCAGTGTGCACCTTAAATTCTAAGTCACAAGGAGGCTAATCCGAGGTTATATTGATTTGCTGGACTATTAATGAATAACTTCTTACTTCAGTTAAGTAGTCCAAGGAAGGATTGGAGCTAGCTGCTTCTCTCTCTCCTGTGCCTGCTGGACAAGTAGCAATAGGGAAGAAAGTTTTCCTTCCTTCCTTCCTTTCCACATGATTAATTTAGATGATCCTATAAAACAGGTTTGACAGTGTGTTCTGAAGCCAAGCTTTGTACCAGAGAACAGACAATCACCATCTAGCAGAATGACTCACTTTCTTGTGCAGTAAAAGCAACAAATTAAGCTGAGAAAAGACAGTCATTCAGTAAAGGTGACCTAAGAAATAACTAATGAGAAGTGGATTTTTGAAAAATGTTTTTAGATTTCACAGAGGCTCTCGGGTGAAAAATGTCTACCGCCTGCTCTTGGCACCAGATAAGAGGTGCATTCACTCACGTAATGGCTTTTGGAGATCTTGCAGGACTGCTGGGCATTCCCACTTGGTGCTTGCTCTTCCCCTCGTTTCTAGACATTTCTGACAGACCTGTGGGAGCTTGTTTGAACCCGTGTCCCCTGCTCTCTCCTCAGGTGCTGTACCCTGTGTGCCACGTGCGCAACCTGATGCTGTGGAGCGCCGTGTACCTGCCCTGCCCATCCCCGTCCACCCCCGTGGACGACAGCTGTGCGCCGTACCCAGCCCCAGGCTCCAGCCCTGACGACCCGCCCCTGAGTCGGTGAGCCTGGGGCTGATGCCGAGTCCTCAGGTCCTTCGTGGGTGTATTCCTGTGTTGGGGTGTACGCAGGGATGGTCGGAGGTTTTGACATTGTCTGGCTCCACATGTCTTTCTTAGCTCTCTTGAGGTTTTCTTAGGGAAGGTGTAAGGGTTTGGAGCTGTGAGGCTCTGGGTAGCTTGAGCCTCGTCCCTGAAGAGTACTGGGCACCGTTTCCGCTCTGTTCTTGGGCAGTTTCTCAGTGATGGAGCTAATCCTCTGGGTTCCGGTGACCCTCTGGCTTGAGTTGCAGCCACAGCTCTGCGCTCCTGCCTCCCTGCTGTGACTGGTCATCTTGCCCTGGAAAGGCAGGTTTTATCAGATGATAGTCTGCTTTGCAACCTACGACTTAGCTTCATTGAATTCAGACTGATGAACAATAGAGTAATTTAAAATATTGTCCTATCAGAAAACCAGCAATGCTACTTTTCTTTGCCACTAATTGAGAAATGCAGAAGTATCATGAAGATTGTCTTTCTAAAACCGTGTTTGGTGTTAGCTTATCTGTATGTGTTGGGCATGGGCTAGGGGAGGTGCCCGAGAGTAGGAGGTCTCACCCTGGACCTCTGCCTGCATGCAGCCTGAGCCTTATTCCAGATACGCCACAGCTCCTTGAGTAGCTGTGATGGAGCCAGTGAGGAAATGACTGCCTGTTAAAACCTGTTGTCTCTGACTTTCCCCAGAACAACCTCAGATCCTTATTTCCCCCAAACTCCTTTCTTTAGGCTACCAAAGACCCGATCATTTGACAATCTGACCACCGCCTGCGACAGCGCAGTGCCTCTGGCCAGCCGGCGCAGCAGTGACCCGAGCCTGAACGAGAAGTGGCAGGAGCACCGCCGCTCGCTGGAACTGAGCACCCTGGCCGGTCCTGGGGAGGAGCCTGGGGAGCCTGACGGCCTGGGGAAACCGACCAAAGTGCTGGGTGGCGCCGAGCTGTCTGTTGCGGCTGGAGTAGCTGAGGGGCAAATGGAGAACATTTTGCAAGAGGCCACCAAAGAGGAGAGTGGGGTAGAGGAGCCTGCCCACAGAGGGGTGCAGGAGGTCAAAGAGGAGGTTCTGTTGGAGGAGGGGAGCAGGGGTAAGAACCCTGAGGGCTCAGCCTGTGAACTTGATCAGCAGCCAGAGGTGGGTGAGGCTGCCCTAAGGAGCCACCCAGGCACCAGCCTTCCTGGGCTCTCACAGGGTGTTCCTGAGCAGGGCGGGCATACTCGTCTCCCCAGTTCTCTCCAGGAGCCCCCCAGGGGAGAGGGTTCCCAGGAGGTCCCTGTGGAACCGTCTCAGATAGGAGCTACGGCAGAGGTCAGGGAGGAGGCAGCCCTTCCCGGCTCAGCAGGTGTGGAGGTTGACTCTTGTACCTCACAGTCAAGTTCTCTGCCCTCCCAAGTTTCATTTGAGACCAGAGGACCAAACATGGATGGGTCTGTGGACATGTTAATGGAAGATAAAGTGAAGTCAGACAGCGGGCCCCAGGGCCATCACAGACCTGGCCCGGTCCACAGTGGCCGGCTCGGTGGCAAGGACGTGCTTCCTCCAGCTGTGGAGCCCAGGCCTGCGGAGAGGCCCCAGCTGGGGCCTGCAGTGCACAGGACTTCCCCCGGCGGCGCCCGGAGCCCGGCGCATTCTCCTAGTGCCTTGCCTTTATCCGAATGTAAGGAGGGGCTTGTGTGCAATGGTGCCCCAGAGACTGAAAATAAGGCCTCAGAGCAGCCCCCAGGGCTTAGTACCCTCCAGAAGTACCCCACCCCCAATGGACACTGCGCCAACGGGGAGACCGGGAGGAGCAAGGACTCCCTGAGCCGCCAGCTGTCGGCCACAAGCTGCAGCTCTGCCCACGTCCATGCGAGGAGCTTGCACCCCAAGTGGCTGCACGGCCACTCGGGGAGACCGTCGGCCGCTGGCAGCCCTGAGCAGCCTTCCCGCAGCCACCTGGACGACGACGGCATGCCCGTGTACACGGACACGATCCAGCAGCGCCTGCGTCAGATTGAGTCGGGCCACCAGCAGGAGGTGGAGACTTTGAGGAAACAAGTCCAGGAGCTGAGGAGTCGCCTGGAGAGCCAGTACCTCACCAGCTCCCTGCGCTTCAACGGGGACTTTGGGGATGAAGTGGTGAGTACACCGTGGTGCCTCCGTAGCTGCACAGGAGATGGGCACGCTGTGCCGCGCGCCCTCTCTGGATTTCAGAAGCAGTCGGAAAGGTTTCGAGTAGCCCCGGTGAGAGGCTGGGCACCGCCCCCGCCAGGTGACTGGCAGAGCGCTGCTGCTCCTCTCCCACCTGCGCACCCTCCACGGGCGTCCTGTCTACAGGAGAGGCAGGAAGAGAGTGCACACGCGCTGTGTGGCTGGTCAGTTCTCTGTGCAAAGAGGGTCAGGCCTTGAAGAGCGTGAACTGGCAGAATGACATTCGTCCGGCAACACCAGATATTCCTGTCCAGTCACAGTGCTTGTCCTACCCCAGTAGCTAGTGAGCAGTTAGTCCCCACCCCTCAGTACCGTGAGCTGTGGCTTGGAAGGTCTAGTTCTTTTTAAACATATTTGTGCCCATCTTGTGGCAGGTGGTGGCAGTAGAGAAGGGAAGGAGGATTGGTTTCCAGCATGCTCGGGAGTTAGTGCAGATGGGCCTGGTGACTGGAGGGGGGAGTACCTGAGGGGAGGGCCTCAGGGAGACACTCTGCTTCCTGGTGGGTCTGACTCGGCGTGATTAAGAACAGGTGTGAGTCTGGCTCTGAATCAGTCAGCGTACATTAAAGGCGGGCTCATCCAGTGACTTCACTTCAAACTGACTTGGTTCTTTCATTTTCTCAAAGAGTCCTTCAGAGAAAGAAGGACATGCCCAAAGCACTGTTTCAGCACACAGGTGTCGGTGGGAGGGTTAGATTGGCAGGTCCCCTGGAGCAGCCGACACGGAGGTCCCCCTCCACCCTGGTCACTTCTGCCAGCTCATTCCCTGGAGCCCGAGGCCTGCTCCTCCACTCCAGAGCACTGCACCCAGCCTTAGATCTGTGTATCTCTCTTCCAGCTGAGCTCAACCCTGTCTCTGCACCTGCTCAACCCAGCTCTCAATGGCTGAGGCACCTAGAGATTCAGCAGCCCTAACACCCAGGCCCGCCCACCTTCCCCGTGCTCCCTTCTTTGCCAAGCTCTTTCTTCTTCTGGGAGGAGACCAGGTTCATTCTGTTCAGCTGTGTTTGTTTGCCAACAGACTTCAATTCCCGACTCGGAAAGCAATCTGGATCAGAACTGTTTGTCTCGGTGCAGCACAGAGATTTTCTCTGAAGCCAGCTGGGAGCAGGTGGATAAACAGGACACGGAGGTACAGGCTCAGCCCCTGTTCTGAGTGCCACCCATGCAACTGTTTGCGGTTCTTCTCCACCCCCGTCGTCTGTCCCCCCTGCCCCAGCCGAGGGAAGACCTCACCGCACGCTCAGCCCTCTCTGAGTCTCAGCACCTATGAATTCCCGTCAGATCTGGAGTTTGTAAGCCAGGGAAACTTGAGCCAGCCCTCTCTCCTCAGTGCCTCTGCACTAGAGCCTGGCCCGCTCTCACAGCAACCAGGCTGCTCCGGCTGCCTTTTGATCTCAGGGGAGTTTGGAGTCCCCTGAGGGGACGATTTGGACGCCTTTCTTGTACTGCTGACATCAGGCCTGATTGGCTGGTGCTGCTGGGGCCAGTGTGGTCCTTGTGACTCTTGCTGCCCCAGCATGGCTCCGTTGGCTCCAGCTGGATGGCCCATCTCCTGTCACTGACCTGGCCCCAATTTTTTACAGATGACCCGTTGGCTCCCTGACCACCTGGCCGCCCACTGCTACGCGTGCGACAGCGCCTTCTGGCTTGCCAGCCGGAAGCACCACTGCAGGTGCCCTTGGGGGGAGTGGCGGGGCGGGCGGGGTGTGGGGGCCGAGCCTGTGGACGGAGATGCGGGCATCTGGCTGGCAGACCCAGGGGTCTTCAGGACCCTGGCCCACCTTTTGTGCCTCTGAAATTGGTGTTTACAGAACTTTATTTGGTGTCTGTCTTCCATTTTAGAGTGAGTGTGAGTAAGTTTTGAACTGTACAAATGATGTCCCTTTTTGTTTTTTCTTCCTTGGTTGGTGAACAACAGCCATTTCCACCCGGACCACCACTTCTTATTCCTAGAGTGAAAGTGCTTCCCATGCAGCATGGCTGCTGTGAGCAAAAGAGCTTTCCTGCTGTGGGCAGGGAGCTTCACTTGCCTGCCCCTTGCCCTGCTCCCTGACCTCATGCTCCTTGGGGGTGGGGGCCTGGTGGGACTGGCTCAGAACACGGTTTTTGGTCCACAAGGCTCTTACTTCTTTCTGGGCTGCAGAGTGAGTGGCTACGGATGCTTTGCTCCAGGTGCGGTGGTGACTGGAGAATAGGCAGTATTCCTGGGATAGGAATTTGATCTGAATTGTGACAGAACTCACCTGCATGAGTGGACCAGGTTTAAAATGGAACCACCTCTCCATCCAGCGATGATGCTTCCAGGACTGGGTATCTCCCGGCCCTCACCCCAAGCCCAAATGTCTAGTTGGCTTCTCCTCTGAGTTCTCTCTCCCCTCCTTGCAGGGACACTGATCGTGTTGATCAAACGTGGTGAGCATTTGCAACAGCTTGTCTGTGCTGTCTGCACATCTGCAGTAACTTCTCCACACTAACGCGCCCATCCCCCCTCTCTGCACTCACTGGGATGAAGCTTGGGGCTGGGAGCGCAGGCAGGTGGGCTGGGGGCGTGGAGGCACCACAGCCGCTGGCTGAGGAGACCACTGGAGCTGGTCAGGCTGCAGCCGAGGGTGCGCCTGCCGACCGCACAGGTCAGGCGAGCCATCTGGCTGATGGCAAGAGGGGTGCTTCAGCAGGGGCTGGTCTCGTGAAGTGGCCAGTAGAGGGGTATTTAGAGCTTTGTCTTTGGGGTCAGTCATTCCCTGAGATGCCAGAATAGTACTGGCATCACTACTTTTTTTTTTTTTTTTTTTTTTTTTAAAAAAAGCCCAGGACCAAACAGAGGTGGTCTTTCCAGAGAACTGCTAGCATTGAAAACTGCAAGGCAAGACCCCACGTGGCATCCATCAGGATTGCCTGAGAGAGGTCAGAGAGACAAGATTAGCTCCTCAAATTCATGTCAGGCCTTTGAGTTGAATTCCAGTAGGTATGTGAAATAAATATACACAGTCAGAAATAGATCGAGGCAGTTTCTCTCTGTAACCACAGGTTCTTACTGATACATGCTTTTCAGAAACAGTTGTGAATTACTCACTGCATTCCAGAGGATGTTGGAATGTTGCTTTTCCTTCCGTCTTTTCATTGCCCCTTTCCTTTTGTGGTATTCTTTCGTCCGCAAAGGATATTCAGCATTCTCTTTCGTGCTTAAGTGGTCCTTAATCCAGCAGTGGGTTTCCTTTCTGAGGAGCATAAAGGAGAAGGTCGTGAGTGATTCTGGCTGAGGAGGAGTTCCCCTTTAGCTTTTGACCCCACATCATTGGAGGGCTGCATCAGACTCCTTGGAGTCTCCTGTTGGGCTTAGTGGGGTTGATTTTAGTGCCTCCCCAGAGTGGGGCTGTAAGGTGAGCAGAACCTCAGCCTCCGCCAGCTCCCTTTCCTGGAGGCTGTGCAGAGCATCTGTTTGGGTGTGCAGACACCTGTGCTGCACACATGCGTCAGCTGGGCTTTCAAATGCAGGAAGGGTGCAGTCAGGCCTTCAGAGCGCGAATACTCCCTGGAGATGCATGCGGACAGCAGAGTGACCCACGAGTGACTGACCCTTGTCTAATCGGGGGGGTGTGTGCATGCGTGTTCACCCGCATTGTCCTCTCACCCTGAGCGTGTGGCACTGGTTTGGTTGCTCGTCTCCTAGCTTCGCGTGCCGGCAGCACAGCAGTCCTAGACGGCAGCAGCCGGTTCTGTTAACTGCCTCTGAGCCTTTGGGCACGGGCTTCTCACTCTCCAGGTGGGCTGGAGGTTTCTCTCATCTGAGCAGCTCGGAGACCAATTGAATTGGTCTCTGGCCTCTTTATGATGTCAAGCTACACAGAGGCCATTGCTCTGGTGGGTGTGGCCACAGGGTTTTCCTGGGCCAAGACTCGGCCATCGAGCTAGTAGCTGCCTTCCGCCCTGGGCCCACTTGCTTTCATGGACCTCTGTTGAGCAGTGCCTTCTGACACCTGGTAACCTTGAGTCGTAGTGATAAGGCGGCCAAGCGTCCTGGACCCGAAAGTGAAAGTGGTGTGCGACTGCGCTCGGGGGGGCTCCCTTCCCTGCCTGGCTTCTTCCTGGGTCAGACCCACCGGACTGGAGTAGAGGAGTCTCCAGTCTCCAGCACATCGGAGTTGCATGCTGGGAAGCTCTGTCTTCTGAAGTTGGTTCCCAGCCTGTCTCTGCTGCTGACACTAACTCTGTTTTTGCTTTTTCTCATCTCAAGGAACTGTGGGAACGTATTCTGCTCCAGTTGTTGTAACCAGAAGGTTCCAGTTCCCAGCCAGCAGCTCTTTGAACCTAGTCGAGTGTGCAAGTCTTGCTATAGCAGCCTGCATCCCACAAGCTCCAGCATTGACCTCGAACTGGATAAGCCCATTGCTGCCACTTCAAACTGAAGCTCCGTGACCTGGGGCGGGCGGAGGCCGAGCTGCTCTCCTAATAGGCCCACGCAGCCTGGGCAGACCTATAGGCCCGTGCGCTTTGGAATGGGGGCGTGAGCCAGCTGTTCAGAATGGCAGCCCTTTAGGGTGTGCCGCTGGGATGTGCTTTGAGGGATGTGCTTTGAGTCCTCCCTTCCCATCCCACCCCCACATTTTTTTCCCTCCATTTTCTATCCTCCTTCTGCCTCCAAAAAAGAGAAAAGTACCCTGGTTGTCCTTAAAAAAAAAAAAAAAAAAATTTTTTTTTTTTTTTTTTTGGGGACGGAAGATCAGAGGTTGCCAGCTGTCAAGTGATGCTGAGCGGTGCTTTGTTCTTCAGGATGGGAGGAGGCTGGCTGAATCAGGAGTGGAGGCCTGAGCTAGACAGCAGGGAATAGCGCTGGTACTGCCGTTGGTGACCGATCCTTGTTACCACCGCCACATCAGAGCTGAGTGGAAACCTTTGCTTCTGAGGACGCCGAGAGCATCTGCCCTAAGAGCAGTGCCCCCGTGGCCTCTCCCCGCCGAGAGGGGCTGGGCCAGTCCCCCCACAGGCAGAGGAGTGGGGTTGGGAGGGGGCACCCTCCCGAGGCCCTGAGAGGGCTGGCCATGGGTGGCTGGCATCTCCTCCTCTACGGGATTCTTTTGTTACCTTGTTAGGGACCCAGGTGTCTGGATTCCCCTGTCAGTGGTCGGCCCCCTCAGCCAGGCCAGCAAGTCTTCCCACCCGTGGGCATCAGGCGTCAGACCAGCCAGAGCACAGCGCCCTGCTGCTGCGGTCAAGGCCGGAGTGCACGCTGAGCCTGGGGAGCGCCTGAAAGCCCCCTCCCAGGCCTGGTCCCCCAAACACTCTCTTCCTCGGCCAGCACAGGGAAGTCCAGACTCAGGGTTCCCAAGCCCCCCCAAACAATCCTGGATCTCCCCCTTGAGGGTAGAATTGGTCTTTCAGAGTGCAAGCGTCTGGAAGGGGGAGCGTGTCCCACAGAACCAGCCTTCCTCCACTGCCCTTTGGAGCCCGGCCCTGCTGTGTTGCTTGTCAGCCGTGAGGGGTGACGTGGTGATTGCAGGGTTCTTTAAGAGAAGGGACATAGCCTGTCGGAGATGCAAGGCACCTCTCCTTAGCAAGCTTTGATGTGGCCCTCAAAGAGCCTTAAATCAGGATTTGTGGTGGAGGTGGGTATGGAGAAGGGTGGAGCAGAGTTTAGGTTTGTGCTTTGTGATCTTGGTGTCCATGTTTGTGCCTGCCCTCCCTTCCCGGGGAAGGGCCATGCTCGGCGCTGCAAAAAGCTGCTAACTGGTAACGGGGCGGATTGTGTTGAGCAGTGGGGGTGCGGCCTGGGAACTCTCCCAACCTTTTGGGAGCAGCTCCCTGGCGAAGGGCAAGTTGTGTCTCAGGAAGGTGGCTCCTGTGTGTGCCTGGGTATAGCTAAGACTTGGCCCGAAGCCTTCCCTGGAGCTGTCAGTCCAGGCAAAGCCAAGGGCACCTGAGCACGGCTGACTTTCCAGTGGCAGCAGGCTGCTCAGAATTTGCATTGAGTGAAACAGGGTGTAAGTTCTCCTCCACACTCTGTGTGGTCAGGCCTTGCAGGTTGGGAGGAATCAGTCTAATTGAAGATTGTGCAGTTCCTAGTGACAGGTGCCAAGAGGTAATGATTACGGGTTTCTTGGGTCTGATGTACAGTGTGAATAAATGCTTGCAGCTCTTAGCCCTTTTTTGATCAATGAAGCACTTTTTTATTAATATTTTTCTTTGTATGTAAAGGAGGAACCGTAACTCTCCGTAGCTGTACATATAACCCTTTTCTCCTAAAGAGGAGTCGATCGGCGCTCCTATATTTTTCATTATTTGTCAAAGCAAGAAGTAAATACTTTAGAACTGTTAAATATATAAATAAAGTGAATAAAGTTTAGTGTTCCGCATGGTAGCGTTTGCTAGCACGTTCTGATTTTTCTCCCTGTGGTTTATTTCCCTTCATCCCATTTCCCTCTGACACTGAAGCAATTTGAGGTGCTGCTGAGAAACTGAACTTTGACACAGGAAAGCTAGATTTCTTTTTAGCTCTAGACCTTGGCAAGGAGCCTACACCTCGGTGCCCACACACTGAAGCACATTCCCTTGATGGTTTTTGCCCCTGTGATCTCCAGAGTTAAAAGGGCAAAGCACACGCTCAGCTATTCTTCCTTATCCGGAGAACTGAGTGTCAACAGTAATTAAAACTGCCTCTGTCCTCCAGGCTTTTTTCCCCTGCTGTTAGTCTGATTTCAGCCAGTGCCCCGGCCCCTTAGCCCCACACACCAAGGGAGCGTCGGCAGCGCCTGCAGCAGCAAGTGCGCACTGAGGCCTGCATGCAGTGGAGACTGAAGGGGGTTTGTGGGAGGGTGGCCAGAAAGCACCCCGCCTCTGCCTGTCCTTGGCAGAGAGACTGCTTGGGGCAGAGGAGACCGAACTGGGTGTGAGTGGACTGTGTGCATAGGCCTCCTGCCCCTCCTACAAGAGGGAGGAACCTCCGCCTCTTAGGTCTGCTTCCCGTCCCTTTCTGACTCGCTCCTGCTCTCTGTAGAGGGATTTTCTTTCCCATGTCAGTGTTGGGCACCCTTCCCGGCCCTCGGGCCTCTGGGAGACATAACGTGGTGCAGTTAGTTCTTCCCAAGGGAGGGTAGGTACCAAGCAGTGCCCAGCTCTGGGGTCGCCAGCCTTACATCTGAGGTGAGTTGCAGGCTCTTGACAAGTGGCCTGCGATGAGCCACCTGAGATCCTCCCAGGGTCGCGCTCTGGATGTTCTCACTGCTTAAAGTGCACACACACTTAACACACTCCTGCTGGTTCCAGTCTGACAGGATCTGTCTGTGCCATGTGGCAGGTGTGTGAGGGAGGTGCCACTTCAGCGGCCTTCGGTCCATCAGGGAGCTGAGTCGGGGCTTAGGCCGCTTTGTGAAAACCTGAGTGCGTGTTTACACAGAGCTCCTGTTCCCGAGGGCTAATGTTTTAGCCCTTGGTAAGTTAGAACTACTGGGAGAATCTCAGAAAGCTGTTGGGGCCATAGACGGGGAACTGCTGGCGTTATAGGATAAGACCTGCACAGTGTGGGCAGAAGGCAAGGAAGTGTCCCACGAGGGAGGCTGTACGTGGAGGAATTGGTTATCCAAGGACATGGCCAGTTTTCCTCACTCAGGTGTTTGATCTCTGAGCCTGGAGCACTAAAGGTGACCTTGAGAGGCCAGGTCGTCATCGTCTCCGGATTTGC
Organism: Oreotragus oreotragus; assembly: GCA_006410675.1. Classification (NCBI taxonomy): domain Eukaryota; kingdom Metazoa; phylum Chordata; class Mammalia; order Artiodactyla; family Bovidae; genus Oreotragus; species Oreotragus oreotragus. The sequence continues at coordinate 98,585 of SJYX01015735.1, forward strand.
CTTTCCTGGGTCTCTCAGTATTTCCCTTCTTTCTGTACTTTGGTCTCGATCCCAGTCCAAAAACTGATGGAGCTGCAGTGATCCACTAAGACTTCTAGTAAAGGTGTACAGAAAACTGATTCTGCTAAAACACTCATTGTTTATTTCCCCATTAGCAAAGCATATTCTCAAGAATTAAACACTGTGGCACATCTACAGGGGAATGAACAAAATGCTCCCAGAGCATTTGTTAGACTTCCAGCATCAAAAAAAAATCAAGATGGGAGTAGAGAGGAAACCCTAGTTTTCAGGCCACTTGGCTTGACACACCTGGCTTGGCCCACAAGGCTGGGTGATGCCCTGCTACTGAAATCCTGTGTAGCGCTTGCCGCGCTTGCTGAGGGTGTGGCTAACGCTGACGATGGGCCTGGGCTGTGCAGCAAAATGACTGACCCTCCACTTGGAGTTTGGAAAACATGGCAGGGGTCCAGCTGTTTGACGTCATCGTCTAGGAACATTTGTTCTAAGTGGAGCTTACCGCTGAGCTATCTGGAGGGCAGGACAGAATGAGAGGCGGCGGCTGTGCGCCCAAGCCTGGGACTCCCTGAGGCGGCCTACCTGGCCCTGGTGCACCGCGGCAGCGCCGCCCGCGGCCTCTCCCTTGTCTGGAGTCTGTTGTGCAGATACCAGGTGCTCCCCGGCCAAACGGGGCTCTTGTAGGTTAGGCAGTTGGTCAGAGCCATGAGGGGAAAGGGTGCCCTCTGAAGTGGGAATTAACAAAGGTTTCAAATGCTGTTGTCTTTTATTTACCACTTACTGTCTTTTCTATCAAAGCCATGTTCTTAGCTTCTGTTACATTGCTCATGGCAGTTGGCGTTTCAGCATTTTCAGTGAAATTTTACGTCGGCTTTCAAAATTGACTTTTAACTGCTTCCAGACTGGTTTTAAGATTTCTAAGTGCAGAACTTAACCCCTGAGGCCAGGATCCTGGTTAAATAGCCGGTTGCTGCTGACAGTAGTGCCTGCTACTGCCTGGACTCTGCTGTACACTGAGTGACTGTAAGCCAAGGAGATGCCGTTTCCACCCCAGTTCAGCCCCTTGCACGGCGCTTCATTAGTCGTCGTGTGGCCAGTGTTTAGGGGCCTGGAGTGAATCCACGCTTCCCCTTAGTCTGTTCAAGAGACACAGGGGCCTGGCCAGGAGGGGACAGCAGGAGGCCCCATTTGTTTCAGAGGCCTGGGATTTGAAATCCTGACATTAGAGGTGGGTAAAGGACCTTCAGTTCAGTCGCGTCCGACTCTGCGACCCCATGAATTGCAGCACGCCAGGCCTCCCTGTCCATCACCAACTCCCAGAGTTCACAGACTCGTGTCCATCGAGACCGTGATGCCATCCAGCCATCTCATCCTCTGTCGTCCCCTTCTCCTCCTGCCCCCAATCCCTCCCAGCATCAGAGTCTTTTCCAATGAGTCAATTCTTCGCATGAGGTGGCCAGAGTACTGGAGTTTCAGCTTTAGCCTCATTCCTTCCAAAGAAATCCCAGGGTTGATCTCCTTCAGAATGGACTGGTTGGATCTCCTTGCAGTCCAAGGGACTCTCAAGAGTCTTGACCACCACAGTTCAAAAGCATCAATTCTTTGGTGCTCAGCCTTCTTCACAGTCCAACTCACATCCATACATGACCACAGGAAAAACCATAGCCTTGACTAGACGGACCTTAGTCGGCAAAGTAATGTCTCTGCTTTTGAATATACTATCTAGGTTGGTCATAACTTTTCTTCCAAGGAGTAAGCGTCTTATAATTTCATGGCTGCAGTCACCATCTGCGGTAGATTTGTGGTTTTCATGCTCTTCTGTGGGGAGCGAGCCTCCAGCCCTTTCTAGCATTGGGCTTCCACATAAGATCTGATTTGAAGAAAGGTTTGGATGATTAAAAGTACTGATTTAACCCACCCTCCTGGTTTTATTTTTTACAGTGGTTCTTGTTGGTTATCTGTTTTAAGAGCAGCAGTGTGTACCTGTGAATTCCAAACTCCCAAACTGTCCTCTCCTGCCTCACCCCACCCTTCCCCTCTGGTAACCATACATTCATTCTGTTTTGTAAATAGTTTTGATTTGCATTTCTCTAATTATGAGCATCTTTTTATGTGGCTGTTGGCCATCTGTATATCTTCCTTGGGAAAATGTCTCGGTTTTCTGCCCTTGGACTGGGTTTTTGTTGCTGTTAGTGAGTTGTATGAGCTGTTGGGGGACTAACCCCTTGTGGGTCACGTTGTTTGTGATTCCCTTTGTTGTGAAAAGCTTCCATGTTTAACTGAAGGTGAAGGTGAAGTCACTCAGTCGTGTCCGACTCTTTGCGACCCCGTGGACTGTAACCTACTAGGCTTCTCCGTCCATGGGATTCTCCAGGCAAGAATACTGGAGTGGATTGCCATTCCTTCTCCAGGGGATCTTCCCGACCCAGGGATCGAACCCGGGTCTCCCGCATTGGAGGCAGACGCTTTAATCACCGAGCCACCAGGGAAGCCATGTTTAATTGAGTCCCCTTTGTGTTTTTATTCCCATAACTCTGGGAGATGGACTGAAAAAGATATTGCTGCTGTTTATATCAAAGAGTATTCTGCCTATGTTTTCCTCTAAGAGTTTTATAGTATCTGGTCCTACATTTAGGTCTTTAATCCATTTTGAGTTTGTGATGCTTTGTTGAGAAAAATGAGATTCGGGGAGCAGCAAAGATTCAGCCAGGGTTACCAGTGAAAGCAAAATGTCTCTCCTGATGCCTTCCCCTCAGAGCTCTTGGGCTTCCAGAAAGCAGCCTTGGATAAATAGTTATTCTAACCTGGTTCTCTTTGAATTAGCCAAATCAGAAATCTTGGAGACGAGCCTAGCAGTCACTACACAAAAGCTTAAACTGTAAGTCCTCCGATCCCTGGTACCAAAATCAAAAAGTTTTGATGATATAATAATCCAGTTGTTGTTTTCCTTTTAACCTTTCAAGTACCTAAAAACAATGTTGATAGAATGAACTAAACTCAAGTCATAATGTCTTAAAATCAGTGGGGTGGCAAGGGTCAGAGCAGGGAAGCATTTCTGACTAGTGCAAGTTGTGAATTCAGTGTCCAATTCATACCTGTTTTTATTTGGAATGCTATAGAGGAAAAAGCCTGATTTTTATCTATGTAAGTGGAAATAGTTACAGCTTGTCTGCAGTCTCTGCTTATAGACAAAACTGAAGTAGATGCTTGAAAAAAAGGATTAATAGAGGACTATCCAGGACCTGCTTTCAGCCTTTTTCTTCCATACATCAGGTGAGAAACACCCAAAGGTTATAATCACTAAAATTCCACATGGTGACAGCCACTAGCAGCCAGGTGTGGCGACCCCAGCACCAGGCTTGCACCCTCCCAGCAGCGACCCAAGCCGCCCTCACAAGCACGAGCCTGGAGGCCTCACCTGAGGGCTGCAGCAGCGTGAGCCACGCGTGTTGCATCTCTAAACGCACCTGTCACGGACGATTTTCACTTTAATGTGACACTTGGAGGGAGGGAGTGCAGGGAACCTCTGAGGTGCTGCCACAAAAGCCAGTTTCAAAACCAGTTATTTGGTGTAAAGACTCTGGGGTTTCTGAGCCCACAAGCTTGGGGTGGAATCCAGCCCTGCAGCACCAGCTGAGCGCCGCCTCAGCTGGAGCGGAGCGCCGGCCCCAGGGTGGGGTCGATGATGAGGACCTAGGAAGTGCTCCCCGCCCCTCTGTCCTTGAGACAAGGTGACTTTCACTGCTGGCGGACATTGGGAATGGTCAGAGCCAGACGGGCTCCTGTCTCACCAGTCTTAAAGCTGGCCCTGCCCTGGGTCTTCCGCCTTACAGAGGTAACATTCTGATCCGAGTTTACTTACAATATCGTGCAACTGTGTCACTACTCGAAGACTTCAGAGTTCACATATGAACTGTAATATCGATATATTTTAATGGATGCAGGTCTGGAGGTGCACTGCTGCTTTAGAACCCTACAAAAGCAATGGGAAAGAAGGGCCAGAGAAAAACCGCTTGGAGTTGAGGTGGCCTCAGTTTGCCGAACAGCTGGCGAGGTTTAGGTTCCTGACTGAAGACTGCACAAGCCAGGAGCTACAGAGCAGCTGCCTCTGCAGGCTGCGCAGCAGGGGAGGGAGAGTGAGAGGGCCTTGCCTCTGCGCAGCGCGGATGTCTGAGGCACAGGCCTGGGCCAGGTTGTGTCTGCTGCTTAGCAGGTGAGCCTAAGGTTGCAAAAGAGTGAGGACCTTACCTTCAGCTCACTCTGCTTGCCATCTCCAATGCCAGAGGAGCCCAGGGTGGGTGAACATACTTAAGGCTTCATCTCCCAAATTAAAAGAGACTGAATTAATTATAAATGGTTCCCCTACTGTACTTTGCCTGTTGGACAGTCATCCCCTAGAACTGAAGGTCTTTCAAGTCCCCCTTAGATGCTGATACCTGCCGACACACTCTACTGGGGTGGCTCCCCGTTTTGAAGTTCCTGCCAGCCCTGGGAACCCGACCTGGATGACATTTCTGTTCTTTCATTTGACTTGATGGACCAGCCGGCTGCAGCCTCAGACATTTGTGCCCAACACGTGCGTGCTCGGGGGTCCCCAAGGACCTGCCGCGCCTGCTGGCTCTTCTGCCTCTGCAGCTGGCCTTCCAGGCTGTGCCAGACTGTCCTGTCCTTGCTCCTGTGTGGTGCTGGTGTTCCTGACGTTCAGTTGTCTGCTCTCCTTCCACACATGCTCCCCTGGAGATGTGTATAAATCAAGGTACTTTATTAACAACAGTTCCATCCGTGTCTCTGCCAGAAATGCAGTGAAGGCCGCCTTCCCCAGGGGCTCGGAGAAGCTGTTAAGGCATCAGCTATTCCCCTGAGCAGCCCGAGGCATCAGCCCAAGGGACTAGTTCTCAGGGGCCTAGGACTCTGCTCACCCAGTCTTGTTAGCTGGAAGGAGGGCTGAGCCAGAAGGCCTGCAGCCTGGGCCTTGTCGCCAGTCCTCTGCGCGCTGGGTCTAAGGCGCTGGGATGGCGCAGTTCCTTCCCAGTCAGCCTGCAGCGGTTTCGAACCTGATGCCACTCTGCCTTGCTCGCCCCCACCTCCAGGTAGGAAGTTAACCTCCTCTTTCCAGACGGTAGCTGAATTCCTCCCCAAAGCCCTGCCCACCTTAGGAAGTTCTGAGCCACACCAGGCAGGAAGGAACCTTGGCAGCTAAAGCCGCTGCCCGAGGCGGGGAGGGCGAGGGGGTGAATCCTTTGCCTCGCCTTACATGGACATGTGGATCACCCTTGCCTCTCTTGTCCTCCGTAGCTCTGCCCTCCAATGAAAGCCCTCTCAACTTTCGGAGATCACTGCCAAGGCCTGAAAAGCTGAGGACAAGAGCCTGGGTGTCTGAAGTCACCTGTTTGCCCTTCATCTCTGGGGCCCTGAGACCTCAGCTTACACTTTGCTTCTGACAGCTCTGGATATACCAGCTGACTCACTCTTTTAACAACTAATGAGACCAGTGGTTCTGCACAGCCTTCTTTGGTGACTTAGATGCATCCCTATCCCAGGAGATAATGTGGCATTTCTGTCTCTGGCACTGCCGTCTGTTAGGGAAGACTGGGCAGATAAAAGATCCTCATTATCCAGAAAGAACTGGGACCTGGAAAGCCCTTTTAGAATTAACCCACTGTAGACAGAGACCAGAGTTTCACATAGTAAATAGTGAAAAAGGCTTGACTGGAACAAGTATCTATTAGTAGAGTGTATTTGCAAATATGAGCTAATTCTTAGAGTATTTTATACATATATTTCCGTGCTAAAGTTATGTGATTGTACACAGGACATGGTTTCATGTTTGACTTCCACAGCACAGTCAGCCACAGGGTGGTTTTCAGTCAAGGCTTTCTCCAGTTTTCCGGAGAGCTTCTCTTCAGCCCTTTGATAGTCAGACTGCCCGCCATGCAGCTCTTCTCNACAGCCACTGCTCCTTACCTTGGACGAGGGGTATCTCCTTACTGCCGCCGTTCCTGGCCTTCAACGTGGGATTAAATCTCTGCACTTAGCACAATCAACTTACTTGACAATTTTAAATTTTAACTCATCAAGGAGCAGGGTGAACTTGAAAGTGCTCTAAATCTTTATCTTCAGAAGAGTGAATCAGTGTAATTTCCCTAAAGAGCGTTTTTCCAAAACCTTTAAAAACCTTATTTATCATTTAAACTAGTAATTTATCACTGTTGGGAATTTGTCCAAAGAAAATGAGACAAGTAAGCAAAGATAAGTTTATAATATGAAAAGCTTGGAAGGATTAGTTAAAAGAGTTGATAACACCCATTTAGTGAAATACTATATAGGTATTTAAAATAATCATGAACAAGGTTCTACTGAATAGCACAGCGAATACCTATAATAAACCATAATGGAAAAAAATATGAAGAAGCATGTGTATATATGTATAACAATCTCTTTGCATACACCAGAAACACATTGTAAATCTACTTCAATAAAGTAATCACGAAGGTCTATAGTCATTGATAATGAAAAGGTAAGTTTTTATTCCAATCCCAAAAGGCGATGCCAAGGAGTGTTCAAACTACCGCACAATTGCACTCATTTCATATGATAGCAAGGTAATACTCAAAATCCAAAGAAGTTCTCCCACTGTTGTGAAGGTTCTGAACCCCACTTCAGGCTTCCTAGCCTGCTGCTGCTGCTAAGTCACTTCAATCGTGTCCGACTCTGTGTGACCCCATAGACGGCAGCCCACCAGGCTCCCCCATCCCTGGGATTCTCCAGGCAAGAATACTGGAGTGGGTTGCCATTTCCTTCTCCAATGCATGAAAGTGAAAGTGAAGTCACTCAGTCATGTCCAACTTAGAGACCCCATGGACTGCCGCCCACCAAGCTCCTCCATCCATGGGGTTTTCCAGGCAAGAGTACTGGAGTGGGGTGCCATTGCCTTCTCCGTTCCTAACCTGAGGATCCGACAAAGAAACTAGGAACCCCCAGGGAATCTGACCTTGAAGGCCAGCGGAATTTGATTAGGAGACTTCCACAGGACTGGAGAAAACAGAGACTCCAGTCTTGGAGGCCACAAACAAAACCTTGCCTGCACCGAGACTCAGAGGAGAGGAGCAGTGACCCCACAGGAGACAACCAAAATGACCTGCTAGTGTTGGAGGGTCTCCTTGAGGTGTGGGCTGGCAGGGGCTCATCACAGGCATGGGAACACTGGCGGCAGCAGTCTGGGAGGGTCCCCCTTGGCGTAAACCCTCTTGGAGGTCGCCATTAACCTGACCATAGTGCCCAAAGTAGAACCCACAGACGTGAGGGCTGGGTCACCTCAGGCCAAGAAGCTACCAGGGAGGGAGTGCAGCCCCACCCGTCAGCGGGCAACTGAGCTGGAGCTTCACTGAGCCAGGCCCTGCCCAACAGCAAGACCCAGTTTCCCCACCACCAGCCCCTCCCATCAGGAAGCTTGCAAAAGCCTCAGCCTCCTCTACCAGAGGGCAGACGCAAGAAGCAAGAAGAACCACAGTCCCACAGAGACTAAAAAAGGCACATTATAGAAAGTTAATCAGCATGAAAAAGCAGACAGTGATGTCCCAGAGGAAGCGACAAGATAAAAACACCAGAGAAACAACTAAATGAAGTGCAGATAGGCAGCCTTTCAGAAGAAGGGTTAATGATAGTGAAGATGATTCAAGATCTCAGAAAAAGAAGGGAGGCAAAGATTGAGAAGATGCAAAAAATGTTTACCGAAGAGTTAAAGAACCTACAGAGATGACTAATACACTGGAAGGAATCAATAGCAGAATAACTGAGGCAGAAGAACGGATAAATGGCCTGGAGGACCGAATGGTGGAAATCACTGCTGCAAAACAGAACACAGAAAAATGAAGACAGCCTAAGAGACCTCTGGGACGACACTAAATGCATCAGCATTCGCATATAGAGGTCCCAGAAGGAGAAGACAGAGAGAAAGGACCTGAGAAAATATTTGAAGAGAGAATAGCTGAGAATTTCCCTAACATGGGAAAGGAAATAGTTAACCAAGTCCAGGAAGCACGGAGTCCCAGGCAGGATAAACCTAAGGAGGAACACAAGGGATAATAATCAAACTGTAAAAATTAAAGACCAAGATAAAACATTAAAAGCAACAAAGGAAAAGTAACAAATAATACGCAAGGGAACTTCCATCAGGCTATCAGCGGGTTTCTTGAAAAAACTCTACAAGCCAGAAGGGAATGGCATGGGATATTTAAATTGATGAAAGGGAAGAACCTACAACCAAGAAGACTCTCTCCAGCACGACTCCTTCAGATTTAATGGAGAAATCAAAAGCTTTCCAGACAAGCCAAAGTTGAACTCAGCACTACCAAAGCAGCTTTACAACAAATGCTAAAGGAACATCTCTAGGCAGGAAACAGAAGGGAAAGACTACCTACAAAAAATAAACCCAAAATAATTAAGAAAATGATAACAGGATCATACATTATTGATCAGTTCAGCCGCTCAGTTGTGTCCAACTCTTTGCGACCCCATGGACTGCAGCATGCCCCTATGAATTGACTTCAGCACATTATTGATAGGATCATAAATATCATTAATTAAGTTAAATGGATTAAATGCACCAACCAAAACACATAGACTGACCAAGCACTGTATAATCATAAGGGATTTGATAGAGTGCCTGATGAAGTATGGACTGAGGTTCATGACATTGTACAGGAGACAGGGATCAAGACCATCCCCATGGAAAAGAAATGCAAAAAAGCAAAATGGCTGTCTGGGGAGGCCTTACAAAGAGCTGTGAAAAGAAGAGAAGTGAAAAGCAAAGGAGAAAAGGAAAGATATAGGCATCTGAATGCAGAGTTCCAAAGAATAGTAAAAAGAGATAAGAAAGCCTTCCTCAGCAATCAATGCAAAGAAATAGAGGAAAACAACAGAATGGGAAAGACTAGAGATCTCGTCAAGAAAATTAGAGATACCAAGAGAACATTTCATGCAAAGATGGGCTCAATAAAGGACAGAAATGGTATGGACCTAACAGAAGCAGAAGATATTAAGAAGAGGTGGCAAGAAGAACTGTACAAAAAAGATCTTCATGACCCAGATAATCACAATGGTGTGATCACTCACCTAGAGCCAGACATCCTGGAATGTGAAGTCAAGTGGGCCTTAGAAAGCATCACTACAAACAAAGCTAGTGGAGGTGATGGAATTCCAGTTGAGCTATTTCAAATCCTGAAAGATGATGCTGTGAAAGTCCTGCACCCAATATGCCAGCAAATTTGGAATACTCAGCAGTGG
>SJYX01015735.1:109527-120167 GCA_006410675.1 Oreotragus oreotragus
CTCCACTCGAGGAGATAAACGAAGGTCCCTTCACAACTCAAGAGGAGACAGATATGGCAGGAAACCTCCTAACTTGCAGCAAGCGTTTGAAGGACGCTTCCGAGGTTCAAGGGTGACGGTGTGATTTCCCTCGAGACCCTGCAGAGGCTGTCTCTTATACACATCTCTTGATGAAAGTGAAAGTGGAGAGTGAACAAGTTGGCTTAAAGCTCAACATTCAGAAAACAAAGATCATAGCATCCAGTCCCATCACTTCATGTGAAATAGATGGGGAAACAGTGGAAACAGTAGCTGACTTTCTTTTTGGGAGGCTCCAAAATCACTGCAGATGGTGACTGCAGCCATGAAATTAAAAGATGCTTACTCTTTGGAAGAAAAGTTATGACCAACCTAGGTGGCATATTGAAAAGCAGAGACATTACTTTGCCAACAAAGGTCCGTCTAGTCAAGGCTATGGGTTTTCCAGTGGTCATGTATGGATGTGAGAGTTGGACCGTGAGGAAAGCTGAGCACCGAAGAATTGATGCTTTTGAACTGTGGTGTTGGAGAAGACTCTTGAGAGTCCCTTGGACTGCAAGGAGATCCAACCAGTCCATCCTAAAGGAGACCAGTCCTGGGTGTTCATTGGTAGGACTGATGTTGAAGTTGAAACTCCAGTACTTTGGCCACCTCATGTGAAGAGTTGACTCATTGGAAAAGACTCTGATGGTGGGGGGGATTGGGGCAGGAGGAGAAGGGGACGACAGAGGATGAGATGGCTGGATGGCATCACTGACTCAGTGGAAGTGAGTCTGAGTGAACTCCAGGAGTTGGTGATGGACAGGCAGGCCTGGCATGCTGTAATTCATGGGATGGCAAAGAGTCGGACACGACTGAGCAACTGAACTGAACTGAACTGACTAGCAGACGAAAACATATGCATGTATGCACTTTCACTTACTACATCACTCTGCTTGATCTCCCCAAATTGTATGTAAGTTTTACTGTTAGGTTAATCATGTTCCCATTATGACTTGCAATTGTAATTATCTTTTTGTCTGGCTGTTGATTGTGAAAACTGGTAAACATCTTTTACTATTGTGATTATGTGACCATTGCTCAATACCATTGTATCATGATTGGTCAACAGTAAAATAATAGAATTCTGTATCACCAAAACTACCACTTAATAGAAAAACCTGTAATCACTTTTTAAAATCCAGATGCATATCAGAATTATCTTGGAATTTTTTGAAAAATACAAAATGCATAGGTATTGCTTTTTTTTTTTTTTGCCAGAGTTCCAGATGTTTCTAGTGAGCAGTCATGTCTAAAAACAACTGGACTGTATGAAGATCTTTTACTTTATCTAGTTTGTGTCACTTTTTCTATTTCATATTCATTGTTCCCATTTAAGTTTATATTTTCCAATTTCTCCATCTTTTTTTTTTGTATGTTCTTCTTTAAACCTTTAAGTAGTAGAAAAAAGCTTATATATATATATGTAATGTGTATATTATATATAGTTCAGAAAACTAATAAATTTTTGCCAAACTAAAAAATTAATGACATTTGATTCCACTTATTTGACTTAGTATGAATAGAATGCTAGATTCGTAATTTTAAAAAATAGATATGCAACAAATGTTTACTGTATAGCACAGGGAACTATAGTCAATATCTTGTAATAACCTATCAGTTCGGTTCAGCTGAGCTGTTTCCGGCTCTTTGCAACCCCATGGACTGCAGCACACCAGGCTTTCCTGTCCATCACCAACTCCTGGAGCTTACTCAAACTCAGGTCTGTTGAGTCGGTGATGCCATCCAAACATCTCATCCTCTGTCATAATAACTTATAAAGGAAAATAATCTCAAAAATATATGTGTATATGTATAAATCACAAAAAAAAGAATTCTATTTTTTGAAATTTAACAATGTATATCTTTTTGCCAATTTTTCTAAATGTCCTATAGAAATCTAATAAGAATGTATGAGATACAACATTCTAAATATATTTATGTAGGATATAAGATTAAATATAAAATAATCTATTATATTTAAATTTTTAATGACATCATTCAAGGTGCTCCTGTTCTTATTTTTTCTGCACTTGATAAAATATTCTCAGAGAAATGTTAATATGTCTCACTATGATTATATATTTTTTATTTTCCCTTATATTTTTTCTTATTTTTTGCTTTATGTATCTTTGTTTCTTTGTTGTTAGGTGTCTAATGGTTTATAATGTCTATCTTCTTTGTGCATTGTACCCTTTATCATTAAAAATACTCATTGTTTCATTTAAAAATAATTTTTTAAAAAATGAGAATTTGAGGATGCATACCAGTGGAAGGAGGCAGATAAGGTACTGGCAGTCAATTGCCATAGTAGTCCATAAAGAAAGTAGGGTGGGACAATTGTTTTCTCAAAGGGAAATTTAACCTCTAAAAGCTAAGATAAGGTTTCAGTATGAAAGAAAGTACTCTGTAGAGATGGATGCTGCTTATATTTCTATAAAGAAGAAAATATTTGAAAAAAAAAAAGAAAAGGAGAGGAACCAGAGATTAAATTGCCAACATCTGTTGTTCAGTTCAGTTCAGTCGCTCAGTCGTGTCCGACTCTTTGAGACCCCATGAATTGCAGCACGCCAGGCCTCCCTGTTCATCACCATCTCCCGGAGTTCACTCAGACTCACGTCCATCGAGTCCGTGATGCCATCCAGCCATCTCATCCTCGGTCGTCCCCTTAAAGCAAGGGAATTCCAGAAAAACATCTGCTTCATTGACTACACTAAAGGCTTTATGGATCACAACAAACTGTGGGAAATTCTTAAAGAGATGGGAAATACCAGACCACCTTACCTGCCTCCTGAGAAATCTGCATGCAGGTCAAGAAGCAATAGTTAGAACCAGACATGGAGCAACAGATTGGTTCCAAATTGGGAAAGGAGTAAATCAAGGCTCTGTATTGTCATCCTGCTTATTTAACTTCTGTGCAGAGTACATCATGTGAAATGCCAGGCTGGGTGAATCACAAGCTGGAATCAAAGATTGCTGGGAGAAATATCAATAACCTCAGATGTGCAGATGACACCACCCTTATGGCAGAAAGTGAAGAAGAACTAAAAAGCCTCTTGATGAAAGTGAAAGAAGAGAGTGAAAAAGTTGGCTTCAAGCTCAATATTCAGAAAACTAAGATCATTGCATCTGGTCCCATCACTTCATGTGAAATAGATGGGGAAACAGTGGAAACAGTGTCAGACTTTATTTTTCTGGGCCTCAAAATCACTGCAGATGGTGATTGCAGCCATGAAATTAAAAGACGTTTACTCCTTGGAAGAAAAGTTATGACCAACTTAGACAGCATATGAAAAAGCAGAGACATTACTTTGTCAACAAAGGTCCGTCTGGTCAAGGCTGTGGTTTTTCCAGTGGTCATGTATGGATATGAGAGTTGGACTATAAAGAAAGCTGGGCACTGAAGAATTGATGCTTTTGAACTGTGGTGTTAGAGAAGACTCTTGAGAGTCCCTTGGACTGCAAGGAGATCCAACCAGTCCATTCTGAAGATCAGCCCTGGAATTTCTTTGGAAGGAATGATGCTAAAGCTGAAACTCCAGTACTTTGGCCACCTCATGCGAAGAGTTGACTCATTGGAAAAGACTCTGATGCTGGGAGAGATTGGGGGCAGGAGAAGAAGGAGACGACAGAGGATGAGATGGCTGGATGGCATCACGGACTCGATGGACTTGAGTCTGAGTGAACTCCGGGAGCTGGTGATGAACAGGGAGGCCCAGCGTGCTGCAGTTCATGGGGTCACAAAGAGTTGGACACGACTGAGAGACTGGACTGAACTGAACTGAATGCTGGGAAAGATTGAAGGCAAAAGGAGAAGCGGAAGGTAGAGAATGAGATGTTTAAGTAGCATTGTCAACTCAATGTACATGAGTTTGAGCAAACTCGGGGAGATACTGAAGAACAGGTAATCCTGGGATGCTGCACGCCATGCGGTTGCAAAGAGTCGGACACAACTGAGCAACTGAACTACAGCAACAACATGGAACATTGCCGCGACATTGTTAGATGTCAAAGGTGATTATTTTTTGTTTTTAAAATGCATATACCTAAGCAAAAAACCTTTGTAAAATTATGTACCAAGTTGTATTATAATTTCTGCGTGATGGGATATTTTATTTTACATAGAATGTTTAATGTCCAAATTGCACTTTTTAAAATAATGAGTAGGTATTACATTTATAACAAAAAGTTTTTATTTTGAAAGACAGTTTTAGAAATAGAGTACAAGCTGATATTAAAGAATGTACAGCATCTCTTTACATGATGGTCTTCCTATTTTGATCACTGCCTTAACCTTCCACTTGATTCTGTCATTCTGCAAAATAACTATTTTGTTTTGTATTGCTTATTAATGTATGGGAGTAGATTTCTGCTCCACTTGCTCCCCCCACCACACACATACACTTTTTTTGTTTCAAAGCTAAATGCCCTGATTTATTTTTCCTAAGTGAATACAGGATCAATTCTTTTTTCTGCCCAAATAAATCTCTTTTAAAAAGGTATGATCAAAAGAAGGGACAGAGAAACGTATAAGTACAATGTGGTTCAGGCTTTTTTTTTTTTAACATAACAATATTTAATTACATCAGTTTCATATCAACACACAAGTCAGTTAATGATGTTGACACCGGCCATTTCCATAGGCTGGCAGGAAGCTGTTCCACTAAAAGCTCCCATGGTTTCCACTGAATCATTTTTCTGTCTTAGGGTAGCTTTGGGCAGAATTAAGAGCCTTTTAAACTTCAGAAACTTGATGTTATCACCTCAGTATCATTCCAATAATTTAGGTGGCTGGGCTTCCCTAATAGCTCAGTTGGTAAAGAATCCGCCTGCAATGCGGGAGACCTGGGTTCAACTCCTGAGTTGGGAAGATCCCCTGGAGAAGGAAAAGGCTACCCACTCCGGTATCCTGGCCTAGAGAATTTCATGGACTGTATAGTCCATGGGGTCGCAAAGAGTCAGACACGACTAAGGGACTTCCACTTTCACAGGTGGCATATTAGCTCTATTATTTTCCATCCTAATTCGAGCAATTATCTCAATAGTTCATATATAAAAACATAACATTCTGACCCCTCAGCCAGTGCTCATTCTGACTTCTAGTAGCAGACCTACCAATGTAAAAGAGTCGGAGGATAACCAGTTAAACACCCATTTATCATCACTGGACAACTAGCATCAACCTTTTATTTTCTTATTCTCTACTTAGGCTACGTACAATCTTAATTGAAAATAACCGAAAATGAAGAATCTTTGTAGTTTATCATTCCAGTCTTGTAACCCAGAAAAGGAGAAAAACCTCCCTACAATATCAAGGAAGAAGGTCCAACTCCATCATCAGCACCCAAAGCTGGAATTCTACCTAAACTATTCCTTGAAAGTTGTACATCAACAGTAAACTACTACTGCATGTGCTATGTTAGTATTAAAAAAGTCTAGAGGATCACATAGCTGTGTACTTCAGATATTAAATGACCTACCCTATTACAGTGGATTAGTACATACATACTTGATTGTACGTAATACACTCTATATAATTATACACTGTTTACACCATGCATGAGTACAAACTATGAACATAATTACACAGAACAAAATACTAATTGTACAAATTCCATTAAGTCAACTCTAGTCACCATACTTATCACAATCAATGACTTCCTTAATCCCAAGCTTTGGGAAGTCTGCAACTCACTCATAAACATGCCCCCTTCTTGCTTTGGGCCCATTTAACACATGGAGGTTTCTAGAACTGAATTGTATCTGCCATCTGGTTCTTCAGGACCATGTCACCTAAAATCTCCCAACCTTTCCTCTTAAATAAGACATCTCGTTGGACTAACGAGTAATCAGCCCATGTGCACACATAACTACGGTGTTACAGTTCTGATATTTTTAAATGTGAGGGCAGCTATGGCCATCTGAGTCCTTGACACAGTCAAGCAACATATAGCCAAGTCTATATTGAATATTATTTTTCAACATCAAGAACCACAGATATTAGTCAATGCTTGAAATACATAAGAAAATGGATACATGTGTACATTTATGCTCCAAATAAAAATTAGCTAATTCCCCTTAGCTCCTGTACACCTCACAGTATATATTTATTACCAATCTTGCCAAGTTTCCAATAAGTACATAAAAGCTAACTTTCTGTAAGAAATATCTAAATCACAAATTAAACTAAGACATACTTTAGCCAAGATTTTTAACAAAATGAAAATTTCAACACCAAGAACTCTAAACCTATCCACCTGGACTTCCTTGTTGGTACAGAGGATAAGAATCCACCTGTTAACACAGGGGACACGGCTTCCAACCCTGGTCTGGAAAGGTTCTCCATGCTGTGAGCAACTAAAGCCCACGCGCCACAGCTACTGAGCCCTTATGCTACATCTACTGAAGCCCGTGCCCCCTAGAGTCTGTGCTCTGCCACCAGCAAAGGCACTGCAACAAGGAGCCCGACCACCACAATTAGGGAGAGTCCTCTCACAGCAGCAAAGACCAGCACAACCAAAAACCCAAAAAACCTATGCACTAGAAAAACGTGCTCCCTCCACAGTAACTTAAAATTCTTCCACTAATGACCTGCCTCTTGAGAAACCTTCTGCAGGTCAGGAAGCAACAGTTAGCACTGGACATGGAACAACAGACTGGTTCCAAATAGGAAAAGGAGTACGTCAAGGCTGTATATTGTCACCCTGCTTATTTAACTTCTATGCAGAGTACATCATGAGAAACGCTGGGCTGGATGAAGCACAAGCTGGAATCAAGATTGCTGGCAGAAATATCAATAACCTCAGATATGCAGATGACACCACCCTTATGGCAGAAAGTGAAGAAGAACTAAAGAGCCTCTTGATGAAAGTGAAAGAGGAGAGCAAAAAAGTTCAACATTCAGAAAACTAAGATCATGGCATCTGGTCCCATCCCTTCATGGCAAATAGATGGGGAAACAGTGGCTGACTTTATTTTTGGGGGCTCCAAAATCACTGCAGATGGTGATTGCAGCCATGAAATTAAAAGACACTTACTCCTTGGAAGGAAAGTTATGACCAAACTAGACAGCTTATTCAAAAGCAGAGACATTACTTTGCCAACAAAGGTCCGTCTAGTCAAGGCTATGGTTTTTCTTGTGGTCATGTATGGATGTGAGAGTTGGACTATGAGGAAAGCTGAGCACCGAAGAATTGATGCTTTTGAACTGTGGTGTTGGAGAAGACTCTTGAGAGTCCTTTGGACTGCAAGGAGATCCAACCAGCGCATCCTAAAGGAGACCAGTCCTGGGTGTTCATTGGTAGGACTGATGTTGAAGCTGAAACTCCAATACTTTGGCCACCTGATGCGAAGAGCTGACTCATTTGAAAAGACCCTGATGCTGGGAAAGATGGAGGGCAGGAGAAGAAGGGGACGACAGAGGATGAGATGGCTGGATGGCATCACCGACTCAATGGACATGGGTTTGAGCAAGCTCCAGGAGTTGGTGATGGACAAGGAGGCCTGGCGTGCTGTGGTTCATGGGGTCACAAAGAGTCGGACACGACTGAGCAACTGAACTGAACACTAGCATGCTACTTCAATTCACAAAATTTTGATGGACAGGGATCTCCCTGTATCTAGCTTGTTACTCTAACAATAAAGCAAGGCACTAAAAATACCTAGATGAGATTACTAATTCCATAAACACATAGGTTTGGCTCCAGTCTATTAATTCTTAATAAAATTACACGTGCAAGTATTCTCCATCCAAGTAAGAATGGCCTTTGGATCACCAACAATTAAAAGGAGTAGGTATGAGGCACATTACCAAGTAGCTCATGACACCTATGTGGAGCCCTGCACCAAAGTCACAGGCTGTACCAAAGCCACAGATGCAGAGCCCCACATCAAGGTCATCTCCAGAACGGACTGAGCCTCATTCCAACCGTTGCCATGAGCCCACTGATCTAAACTGGCCAGCTCCCTAACCCCACACTAGGTAAAAATACCCAGCCTAACCAGTCACCTAATGCCATCCTTCTAGCAGGAAATGTCTTTGTCTTGAGGCTATAAAAATTGAGTACTAGCCCACGAAAGCATGAGCTCTCCCTTGAGCTGCCCCCACTGTTCTAACAGCACCCCCTGGCTCTAATAAACTCGATTCTGAAACACTCTGGGTCTGGAAATTCTTTTCCAACCCCTGCTCAGACCATGACATTTGGTGGCCCAAATGGGGCTTCCCTGGTGGCACAGCGGTAAAGAATCTGCCTGCAGTGCAGAAGACAGGGGTTTGATCCCTGGGTTGGGAAAATCCCCTGGAGAAGGAAATGGCAACCCACTCCAGTATTCTTGCCTGAGAAATCCCATAGACAGAGGAGCCTGGTGGGCTACAGTCCATAGGGTCACAAAGAGTCAGACACAACTGAATGACCAAGGAACAGCAAGAGCTGTGAAATTTCGTGCCAGCCATCAAGGTCATATGAGTAACTCAAATTAATAAAACTTTCAGTGTAAAGTAGGTTAAAGATATAATAAATTTTAATTAGGCTAAAAAGTTGCAGCTAAAATGACTTTAATATTCCTGATTACACAATAAGACTCAAACAGGGATCCAATATTCCATTATGCTTAGCCTTAAACACAATAATTAAAACTATACCAGAGTGCTACATGCAATAGCCTGAAATTCAAAGGACTTGGTATTAATTCATCTCTCTCCTAAAAGACGATGCTGTGAAAGTGCTGCACTCAACATCCCAGCAAATTTGGAAAACTCAGCAGTGGCCACAGGACTGGAAAAGGTCAGTTTTCATTCCAATCCCAAAGAAAGGCAATGCCAAAGACTGCTCAAACTACCGCACAATTGCACTCATCTCACACTCTAGTAAAGTAATGCTCAAAATTCTCCAATCCAGGCTTCAGCAATATGTGAACCGTGAACTTCCAGATGTTCAAGCTGGTTGTAGAAAAGGCAGTGGAACCAGGGATCAAATTGCCAACATCCGCTGGATCACTGAAAAAGCAAGAGAGTTCCAGAAAAATATCTACATCTGTTTTATTGACTATGCCAAAGCCTTTGATTGTGTGGACCACAACAAACTCTGGAAAATTCTGAAAGAGATGGGAATACCAGACCACCTGACCTGCCTCCTGAGAAATCTGTTTGCAGGTCAAAAAGCACAGTTAGAACTGGACATGGAACAACAGACTGTTTCCAAATAAGGAAAGGAGGACCTCAAGGCTCTATACTGCCATCCTGGTTTATGCAGAGTACATCGTGTGAAATGCCAAACTGGCATTCCAGTTCATAAGCTGGAATCAAGACTGTTGGGAGAAATATCAATAACCTCAGATATGCAGATGATACCTCCTTTACAGCAGAAAGTGAAGAGGGACTAAACAGTCTCTTGATGAAGGTGAAACAGGAGAGTGAAAAAGTTGGCTTAAAGCTCAACATTCAGAAAACTAAGATCATGGCATCCAATCCCATCACTTCATGACAAATAGATGGGGAAACAATGAAAACAGTGACAGACTTTTTATTTTCTTGGGGTCCAAAATCACTGTGAATGGCAACTGCAGCCGTGAAATTAAAAGACACTTGTTCCATGGAAGAGCTATGGCAAGCCTAGACAGTGTATTAAAAAGCAGAGATATCACTTTGCCGACAAATGTCTATCTAGTCAAAGCTATGGTTTTTCTAGTAGTCATATACAGATGACTCTCAAGTCCAACTCTCAACTTAGACCATGAAGAAGGCTGAGGACTGAAGAACTTATGCTTTCAAACTGTGGTGCTGGAGAAGACTCTTGAGAGTCCCTTGGACAGTAAGGAGTTCAAACCAGTCAGTCCTAAAGAAAATCAGTCCTGAATATTCAATGGAAGGACTGAGCTGAAGCTCCTATACTTTGGCCACCTGATGTGAAGAGCCAACTTATTAGAAAAGATCCTGATGCTGGGAAAGACTGAGGGCAGGAGAAGGGAGCAACAGAGGATGAGATGGTTGGATGGCATCATTGACTCAGTGGATATGAGTTCAGACAAATTCTGGGATGTGGTGAAGGACAGTGATGCAGTCCATGGGGTCACAAAGAGTCGGACACGACTTAGCAACTGAAGAACAATGACCCTTTCACATTAATCACTACTCAAGAATACTTATGTCTAATCTTTCTGTCTTGGCTGCTGGCGATAATATGATTTCTCTCAGTCCCGGAAGAAACCAACCAAGCTCCTTTCTACTTAACAAAAGGAGAATTAGAACTTGTCTCTGGCTTCAATTCTGAGCATGCAGCAGGTCCATTTGCCCTATTCTTTCTAGCAGAATATGCCAACATTCAGTTCAGTTCAGTCGCTCAGTCATGTCTGACTCTTGCAACCCCATGAATCGCAGCATGCCAGGCCTCCCTGTCCATCACCATCTCCCGGAGTTCACTCAGACTCATGTCCATCGAGTCCGTGATGCCATCCAGCCATCTCATCCTCGGTCGTCCCCTTCTCCTCCTGCCCCCAATCCCTCCCAGCATCAGAGTCTTTTCCAATGAGTCAACTCTTCGCATGAGGTGGCCAAAGTACTGGAGTTTCAGCTTTAGCATCATTCC
>SJYX01015735.1:121564-147609 GCA_006410675.1 Oreotragus oreotragus
GCAATCTTGATTCCAGCTTGTGTTTCTTCCATTCCAGCGTTTCTCATGATGTACTCTGCATATAAGTTAAATAAGCAGGGTGACAATATACAGCCTTGACATACTCCTTTTCCCATTTGGAACCAGTCTGTTGTTCCATGTGCAGTTCTAACTGTTGCTTCCTGACCTGCATACAGATTTCTCAAGAGGCAGGTTAGGTGGTCTGGTATTCCCACCTCTTTCAGAATTTTCCACAGTTTATTGTGATCCACAGTCAAAGGCTTTGGGCATAGTCAATAAAGCAGAAATAGACGCTTTTCTGGAATTCTCTTGCTTTTTCCATGATCCAGCGGATGTTGGCAATTTGATCTCTGGTTCCTCTGCCTTTTCTAAAACCAGCTTGAACATCAGGGAGTTCACGGTTCACATATTGCTGGAGCCTGGCTTGGAGAATTTTGAGCATTACTTTACTAGCAAATGAGACGAGTGCAATTGTGCGGTAGTTTGAGCATTCTTTGGCATTACCTTTCTTCGGAATTGGAATGAAAACTGACCTTTTCCAGTTCTGTACTATTATGTTTTTTACAATTTTATTCATAGGAGCATTTCGCAACCCCCACAAACCAGAAATATACTCAATTTTATTTCCTAAATCATTTTCCTAATCATTTTTCCTATAAATTTGAGCATCCTATCCATGATTCCAACTTATATATCTTCTATGAAAAATTTCCTACTATTAACACTAGTTTTTTTAAATATGAAATGTATTATTAACCATCATTATAACAAGCATCCCACCAGACATAATGTCTGACAAAACAGTTACTTTGATGCAATAAATTATAGAAGTTTAAATCCTCTTATAGGGATAGAACCTACTAAGAATTCAAAAATTTCTGTGCTACCAATTACATCATATTCTATAGTTAGTTAGTTCAGTCGCTCAGTCGTGTCCGACTCTTTGTAACCCCATGAATCGCAGCCCACCAGGCCTCCCTGTCCATCACCAACTCCCGGAGTTCACTCAGACTCGCGTCCATCGAGTCAGTGATGCCATCCAGCCATCTCATCCTTGGTCATCCCCTTCTTCTCCTGCCCCCAATCCCTCCCAGCATTAAAGTCTTTTCCAATGAGTCAACTCTTCGTATGAGGTGGCCAAAGTACTGGAGTTTCATCTTTAGCATCATTCCTTCCAAAGAAATCTCAGTGTTTATCTCCTTCAGCATGGACTGGTTGGATTAAGGTCAGCTAAATAAGCCATCAGGCCCATGCCCTGAAAATGTTGATTTATATCCTTCCCATAGTAATAAATCCCCTATTTTTATGATCATTTCACTATCATTTCAGGAACTACAGTTGTTATGATAAGCTCACACTGATTAATAATCTGAATTGACCTTGAAATAAGCATATTAACTATTAGTTTTAATTAAAAATTCAACCCATGAGCCAAAGAAGCCGCCACTAAATATTGTTTTGACACAAGCCATCATATCTGTTCTTACTAATCTAATCTGTTCTAGCCAATGAACAATATAAACGTGTTTAATTCAACAACATCCATTATCATGGCAGCCCTTATCATAAAACATGAACTTGCCCCATTCTACTTGTGAGTACCTAATTTTATTAATGTGACAGAAACTTGTATCACTATCAAGTTTCTTTCTGATAGAAATATAAAAACTTTTCTTTTATATTGAGTTTCATCATTCATCTAAACATGTTACTAAATAGAGCTATTTTATCAATCATAGTAAGAGGATGAAGAAGTCTCAACCAAACCCAACTACAAAAAATCATAGCCTGCTCATCAATTGGTAACATAAATTGAATAACAGCTATTATCATTTATAATCCAGCTATAATAATTCTATACTTATAAACACTAACTACATTTATATTGTTTATATATAATTCATCCACCACAATGCCATCCCTCCCCTAATTTATGAAATAAGCACCCTTAATTGCTATATTTATTCTCATTATTACATTATAATTAGGAGGTCTCCTACCACTTTGAGTTTTTACCTAAATGAATGATTACTCAAGAAATAAAAAATATTTCACCAATATTAATAGCTATCAGAACACTATTCAATCTGTATTTAAATGTACAGTCTATTCCATATCATGATCCACATTTCTATCAATAACATGAAAATGACAACACAAAAATTATGAATTGAATAATGTTTTTACCACCATTAATCATAGTATCAACAGTACTTCTTCCCTTTTCATCAATATTATCAGCACTGGACTAGGATCTAGATGAACGCAGACCAAGAGCCTTCAAAGCCCTAATCAAGTATTATTTGCTTACTTCCTGAAGATAAGGATTGCAAGACTTATATCCTACACTACATCAACTGAATGCAAATCAAACATTTTTAAAAATTTATTTTGAACTGGAGGATAATTACAAAATTGTGATGGTTTCTGCCATATATCAATATGTCCCATCCCTTTTGAACCTTCCTCCCACTTCCTTCCCCAAACACTTTTATTAAACTAAATTCTTACTAGATTTAGTGGGCTTTGATCTCATAAAAAAGCAAGAGATCCCATGGAAAAAGCAAGAGAGTTCCAGAAAAACATCTACTTCTGCTTTATTGACTACACCAAAGCCTTTCACTGTGTGGATCACAGCAAACTGGAAAATTCTGAAAGAGACAGGAACACCAGACCACCTTGCCTGCCTCCTGAGAAATCTGTGTGAAGGTCAAGAAGCAACAGCTAAAACTGGACATGGAACAACAGACTGGTTTCAAATTGGGAAAGGAGTCCATCAAGGCTGTATATTGTTACCCTGCTTGTTTAACTTACATACAGAGTACATCATGCAAAATGCCAGGCTGGATGAAGCACAAGCTGGAATCAAGATTGCCAGGAGAAACAGCAATAACCTCAAATATGCAGATGACACCACCCTTATGGCAGAAAGCAAAGAGGAACTAAAGAGCCTCTTGAGGGTGAAAGAGGAGAGTGGAAAAGCTGGATTAAAACTCAGCTTTCAGAAAACTAAGATTATGGCATCTGGTCCCAACACTTCATGGCAAATAGATGGGGAAACAATGGAAACAGTGACAGGCTTTATTTTCTTGGGCTCCACAGTCACTGCAGATGGTGACTGCAGCCATGAAATTGAAATGCTCACTAATTAAATTAGCCATGCTCACTTCTTGGAAGAAAAGCTATGACCAACATAGACAGCAATATTAAAAAGCAGAGACATTACTTTACCAACAAAGGTCCGTCTAGTCAAGGCTATGGTTTTTCCGTAGTCAAATATGGATGTGAGAGTTGGACTATAAAGAAAGCTGAGCACCAAAGAATTGATGCTTTTGAATTGTGGTATTGGAGAAGACTCTTGAGAGCCCCCTTGGATTGCAAGGAGATCAAAGCAGTCCATCCTCAATGAAATCAGGCCCGAATAATCATTGGAAGGACGGATGCTAAAACTGAAACACCAATACTTTGGCCACCTGATGCGGAAAACTGACTCATTGGAAAAGACACTGATGCTGGGAAAGATTGAAGGCAGGAGGAGAAAGAGACGACAAAGGAGAGATGGTTGGATGGCATCACCAACTCAGCGGACACGAGTTTGAGCAAGCTCCGGGAGTTGGTGATGGACAGGGAGGCCTGGGGTGCTGCAGTCCATGGGATCGCAAAGAGTCAGACACCACTGAGCGACTGAACTGATGTCATTCACCACAGGGCTTGGCCAAAATCCCTCAACCCGTCTTTACATTTACAGTCTAATGCTTGCTCAGTCTTTTTTTCTATGTTCATAAACTGCTGATTATTCTCAACAAACCATAATGTCACAGACACTGAGCATTTTTTTTTTCAGTCTGTGCCAGAGTGGAAGTCCTGCCTTAAGCCTTTTAATTGTGCCAAATCAGGCCTAGAGCTTTACTAGAAGTTGATCATATCTGCAATGTAGCTGTACCACTCATGTGCATCTGTAGTAATTTTTCCTAGCTATACCTAGTATTAATATAATTGGAGGATCTGGAAACTGAAGAGTTCACTAATAACTGGAGCACGTGACAGCATTTCCCCCAGTAAAACAGCTTTTCACCTTTTCCACCACCGTTTCTAGAACAGGCTGACAGGCTCCACAGTCTATCTGTGTTTACTGGCACCCTGGCTCACATGGGAGCTTCTGTTGACCTATTTTTTCCCCTCCATTTAGCAGGTTTATACTCAATTCTAAGTGCTATTAATTTTATCACCACAATTATTAGCATAAAATCTCCAGCTACATCTCTTTACCAAACACCACTGTTTGATTCATTTTAATTCTGGCCATACTATTATTGTCACTCCCAGTTCTAGCAGTTAGAATCACTTTGTTAATAACCACAGTCAATTAATTTTTCTTTAATCCTGAAGGTGGAAATGATCCAATTTTATATCAACATTTATTCTGATTCTTTGGCCACCCAGATTTTCACGTCCTTCATTTACCTGGCTTTGGGATAATTTCACATATCATCACATATTATTCAGGAAAACAAGAACCTTTGGAGTACACAGTAATAGTCTGAAGAGTTATGTCTTCCCAGGCTTTCACATGTGAGCTCAACACATGTTCACAATAGGAGCAGATGTTCATATGAGAATGTATTACATCAGCTACTCTAATTACTGCTGTCCCCATAGGAGCTGAAGTATTTAGTTGACTAGCAACCTTCCATGGAGGTGATATTAAATGACCATCAGCCACATTATGGGCCTTAAGTTTTATTTTCTTATTTTCAATAGGAGGTTTAACTGGAATTGTCCTAGCTAATTCATCTTTAGTGCTTTTCATGATACATTCTATGCAGCAAGACATTTTCACTATGTCTTAACAACAGGAGCCGTTTTCATCGTTTTAAGAGGACTGATCATTGATTTTCATTATTTTCAGACTACAGACTCAACTCAACCTAAGCAAAGTTTCATTTTTCAATTTGTAAGCATTAATATAAATCTCTTTCCACAACATTCTTGGCCTTTCAGGAATACCATGACATTACTCTTGCTGATACAGATGTATGCTGCTGCTGCTGCTAAATTGCTTTAGTCGTCTCCGACTCTGTGCAACCCCATAGACAGCAGCCCACCAGGCTCCCCTGTTCCTGGAATTCTCCAGGGTAGAGCACTAGAGTGGATTGCCATTTCCTTCTCCAGTGCATGAAAATGAAAAGTGAAAGTGAAGTCACTTAGTCGAGCCCCACTCTTTGCGACCCCGTGGACTGCAGTCTGCCAGGCTCCTCCATCCATGGGATTTTCCAGGCAAGAATACTGGAGTGGGGTGCCATCACCTTCTCTGGATATAGATGTATACACAACACGAAACATCACCTTACCCATAGGTTCATCATTAACGGAAGCAATACCAGTGATTTTTATAATTTGTCAAGACTTTGCATCTAAACAAGAATTTAGATGCAGTAGTGGAATTAACAAATACCTTGAACATCTGTTTCCCACCATAACATACTTGAATAACTTACATAAGAAGGAAGGAATCAAATCTTCTCCAGCTGGTCTCAAGCCAACTTCATAATCACTATGTCTTCTCAACAACTGAGATATTAGTAAAAATTATGTAACTTTGTCAAAGTTAAATTACAGGTTCAAATCTTTTATATCTCTATGCCATATCCACTCCAACTAGGCTTGCAAGATACAACACTGCCTTTTATAGAAGAACTATATTTTCATGATTATACAGTCAAGTGCTTTCCCAATTAGTTCTGTGGCTCTTCACATTATTTCATTAATACTAACCATTAAACTAACTCACATAAGTACAATAGATGTATAGGAGGTAGAAACAGTGAACTATTCTAGCTGCTATCATTCTAATTTTAATTGCTTTCCCATGGTTACAAATTCTTTACATAACAGATGAATTAATAGTCCTTCTCTAGCTGTAAAAACTATAGGTGACCAATGATAGTGAAGCTTTGAACACACAGACTATGAAGTCTAAACTTTGATTCCTATATAATTCCTACAGTGGATCTAAAGTGAGAACTACAGCACTGCAAATCGATAACGGGGCAGTCTCACCTCCAGAAACAACAGTCTGAATACTAATTTCACCCAAAGACGTTCTACACCCATGAGTTATTCCCTCGTAGGTCTAAAGACAGATGCTATTCCAGGACATCTTCAACAACGCTAATACTTATAGGCTTGGACAACAGTCAGAAATTTAGAGGTCAAGTCACAGCCTCATGCCTATTGACTTCAAATTAGTTCTGCTAAAACATTTTTAAAAGGGTCACCATCAAATTATAAAATCATTAAGAAGCTAAATAGTATAAACTTTTTAAGTTAAAAACTGAGAATTTCGACCTTTCCCTAAGGATAAGGCACAATAGACATTAACATGATTCATCACTATTATAGTTCAGTTCAGTCGCTCAGTCGTGTCCGACTCTTTGTGACCCCATGAATCGCAGCACGCCAGGCCTCCCTGTTTATCACCATCTCCCGGAGTTCACTCAGACTCATGTCCATCGAGTCAGTGATGCCATCCAGCCATCTCATCCTCTGTCGTCCCCTTCTCCTCCTGCCCCCAATCCCTCTCAGCATCAGAGTCTTTTCTAATGAGTCAACTCTTTGTTTGAGGCAGCCAAAATATTGGAGTTTCAGCTTCAAAATCAGTCCTTCCAATGAACACCCAGGACTGATCTCCTTTAGCATGGACTGGTCGGATCTCCTTGCAGTCCAAGGGACTCTCAAGAGGCTTCTCCAACACCATAGTTCAAAAGCATCAATTCTTCGGCATTCAGCTTTCTTCCCAGTCCAACTCTCACATCCATACATGACCACTGGAAAAACCATAACCTTGGCTAGACTTTGTTGGCAAAATAATGTCTCTGCTTTTTCATATGCTGTCTAGGTTGGTCATAAGTTTCCTTCCAAGGAATAAGTGTCTTTTAATTTCATGGCTGCAATCACCATCTGCAGTAATTTTGGAGCCCCCAAAAATAAAGTCTGCTATATAAACACTGCTTCCACTGTTTCCCCATCGACTTCCCATGAAGTGATGGGACCAGATGTCATGATCTTCGTTTTCTGAATGTTGAGCTTTAAGCCAATCTTTTCACTCTCCTCTTTCGCTTTCATCAAGAGGCTCTTTAGCTCCTTTTCACTTTCTGCCGTAAAGGTGGTGTCATCTGCATATCTGAGGTTATTGATATTTCTCCCGGCAATCTTGATTCCAGCTTGTGCTTCTTCCAGCCCAGCGTTTCTCATGATGTACTGCTGCTGCTGCTGCTAAGTCACTTCAGTCGTGTCCGACTCTGTGTGACCCCATAGACGGCAGCCCACCAGGCTCCCCCATCCCTGGGATTCTCCAGGCAAGAATACTGGAGTGGGTTGCCATTTCCTTCTCCAATGCATGAGAGAGAAAAGTGAAAGTGAAGTCGCTCAGTCTGTCCGACTGTTAGCAACCCCATGGACTGCAGCCCACCAGGCTACTCCGTCCATTGGATTTTCCAGGCAAGAGTACTGGGGTGGGGTGCCAATTTACTATATTTCAACTGAAAATTTCAAAACACTCTTATTTTTCAACTCAGAACTGAAATTAAAACATCAAACATTATACCCCTTAAGGGACAAAATGAACAAGGATTTTTTTCACCTCTTTTACTACCCAAACAGAATTACCTGTTGTTGTTTCAATAGTTTCTCAAACCCCAGTAACTTATTAGTAACTGTGTCATTTCTATCCAAAGATGATGAATTCAACATACACCAAAACAGATAATGGCCATCTGAAGCAGCTCAGCTTTTGCCATCGGCGGCTCTGCCACTGGGGAGAAAGTGCCAGGACCCTTCCAAGCGAGGGCCCCTCTGGGTGGGCAGGGACTGAGACTCACTATGCGCGGCTGCTGCTGCTCACTCACGTCTGACTCTCTGCGACCCCATGGACTGTAGCCCACCAGGCTCCTCTGTCCATGGATTTCCCAGCCAAGAATGCTGGAGCGGGCTGCCATTTCCTCCTCCAGGGGAACTTCCCGATCCAGCGATTGAACCTGCGTCTCCTGCACTGCAGGCAGATTCTTCACCAGCTGAGCCATCAGGCAAGCTCCCTCACTATATGATAAGCATGTAAGTAAAGGCAATCCCTAACACTTACATCACTTATTCTAGTTATTGGCTCAGAAAACCTGCTAGGCACATTTACACCTGCTACACAGTGCTCAATAAATCTAGGAATTACCATTCCCTTATGAGCAGAAACTGTAATTACTGGATTCCCCCCACCCCCAAAAAAGGAGCATTTTGCTTCCTACTCCAAGGGACACCCATTCCACTTATTCCTATATTACTAATGATCAAAACCATTAGGCTATTTATTCAGCCAACAGCCTTAGCAATGTAACTAACAGGCAGCACTACTGCTGGCCACCTATTAATATTTTTAATTGGAGGAGCAACCTTAGCCTTGTTAAGTGCTAGCCCTACTATGAGTTCCATCATGTTTATTATTTTGATTTTATTTACTATTCTTGAATTCCCAATAGCTTTAATTCAAGCTTACGTGCTTACCAATTAGGAAGCCTTTATTTGCACGATAACACTTAATGACACAGACTCATGTATATCATCGGAGAAGGCAATGGCACCCCACTCCAGTACTCTTGCCTGGAAAATCCCATGGACGGAGGACCCTGGTGGGGAGAAAGTGCCAGGACCCTTCCAAGCGAGGGCCCCTCTGGGTGGGCAGGGACTGAGACTCACTATGCGCGGCTGCTGCTGCTCACTCACGTCTGACTCTCTGCGACCCCATGGACTGTAGCCCACCAGGCTCCTCTGTCCATGGATTTCCCAGCCAAGAATGCTGGAGCGGGCTGCCATTTCCTCCTCCAGGGGAACTTCCCGATCCAGCGATTGAACCTGCGTCTCCTGCACTGCAGGCAGATTCTTCACCAGCTGAGCCATCAGGCAAGCTCCCTCACTATATGATAAGCATGTAAGTAAAGGCAATCCCTAACACTTACATCACTTATTCTAGTTATTGGCTCAGAAAACCTGCTAGGCACATTTACACCTGCTACACAGTGCTCAATAAATCTAGGAATTACCATTCCCTTATGAGCAGAAACTGTAATTACTGGATTCCCCCCACCCCCAAAAAAGGAGCATTTTGCTTCCTACTCCAAGGGACACCCATTCCACTTATTCCTATATTACTAATGATCAAAACCATTAGGCTATTTATTCAGCCAACAGCCTTAGCAATGTAACTAACAGGCAGCACTACTGCTGGCCACCTATTAATATTTTTAATTGGAGGAGCAACCTTAGCCTTGTTAAGTGCTAGCCCTACTATGAGTTCCATCATGTTTATTATTTTGATTTTATTTACTATTCTTGAATTCCCAATAGCTTTAATTCAAGCTTACGTGCTTACCAATTAGGAAGCCTTTATTTGCACGATAACACTTAATGACACAGACTCATGTATATCATCGGAGAAGGCAATGGCACCCCACTCCAGTACTCTTGCCTGGAAAATCCCATGGACGGAGGACCCTGGTAGGCTGCAGTCCATGGAGTCGCGAAGTCGGACACGACTGAGCGACTTCCCTTTCACTATTCACTTTCATACATTGGAGAAGGAAATGGCACCCCACTCCTGTGTTCTTTCCTGGAGGATCCCAGGGACGGGGGAGCCTGGGGGGCTGCTGTCTATGGGGTTGCACAGAGTCAGACACGACTGAAGCGACTTAGCATATAGGAAATCCCAGTTCCAGCAACTTCTAGGAGCCCTGCACTGATAGGAACCCTCGCTTGGAAGGGTACTGGTGCTTCTTCCCCACTGACAGAGTGTCTTGATGGCAAAAGTTGAATTGCTTCCTGCCACCACCCCCCTTTCCAACGGACTCGAGCCCATTCCCGGCACCCGTCTTTCCCGATGCGCCAGTCGAGTCCCCTCTCTCTCGGGGCTCTGTCTTCCTGGGCAAGGCCTCCTTCACTGTTTCTTACTCACCTCTGATTGCTTCCTCCTCCATTCATCTTCCCGCTTCTACGGGCTCATCTGGAAATCCACCTTCGTCAAATGGGAGATCTCTGGATTGTTTCCCTTTCGTTTTGACCCTGCCATGAACCAGCTGTGTGATCTGAGGCACACAATGCTTTCTCTGGGTCCAGCTTCTCCGTGTGCAGGGAGGAGGGGCCAGTCAGATGGGGCCAGGCTAATGTTCCAAGGGAGCCCAGCCCCAGGTCTGTTCCACACACTGAGCCACCCTCTCAAGACTGCGCATGCGTAAAGGCTTTGGGGCTGAAGGAAGATCTCCGCCTCGGAGCTCAGGGCCCATCCTGCCCCTCTGCCCTGCGAGGCAGCGGCAGAGTGGGGACTGGGATGGCCTCCAGAGCCTCTGCTCCTTCCTGCTCACGGCCCGCATGACGGGTGCCCGCTGCTTCTTTCCCGACACCAGGTCAGACTGTCAGCGGACGTGTCCTGGGCCGGCAAGGGTCCCTCTGCCGGGTGGGCTCCTGCTGCTGCTCCCATGCCAGCAAGTGTTCCTCTCTTCCATGACCTCAGGACAGAGGCCAGCAAGGAAAGGGACACCTCACCCCACTTTACAGATGAGGAAACTGAGCTACAGAAAGATTAAACGGATTCCCCAGCTCCTGCTCAGAGCCAGGATGAGACATGGGTCTTCCAGGTCCCATCGATATTCCTTTAACTGGCTCCGGAGAGAAGCAAGTTTCACAAGTCTGCTTGATGTTCCCCAGCTGGCGTCTCACCTAAGGGTTTTCACCTGGGAAAATACAATGGCTCCTAACTTGAGAATGCCAGAAAGATCTAAGCAGATCCAAGTGCAGCCGAGGAGAGGTCCCACGGGATTAGCATCCACCAGCAAGGGTGGGAAGATAGTGTCGGAAATGAAGTTCACCTGTTTGTATAAATGACGAGATGACTCCTTCTGTAGGGCAGGGTCACCCATCACCTTCAATGGGTGCTCCTCCTGGCTGAGCATGGGTTTCAGCATCCCTGAGCTCCACCTTCCCCTAAACTCAAAGCCGGAGAGCAGCCTCCACACGTCTGAGAGATGTCCTCAGGGGATGGAGATGTCGTGAGGGCTCCACTGCCCCATTTTCAAGTCCCCCCAGGCCAGGGCATCCCCTGCCTCCCTCAGGGACCCCTTCTTTGGCCTACAAAATCCGCAGGAGAGAGATGAGATGACAGGCAGCTTCCTTTCAGCCTAGCTGCCCCTCTGCTCCACTCTTTCTTATGTGTCTGCCTCCCAGAGGGGAGGAGAAAGACATTCAAGGCATGTAGGTCTGGTCTTCAAAGAACTCAAGTCAGGTGGAGGTGGCGGGCGGGCAGGGCTCTGTACCATAGATGGCACTTGTTATTTCACTTTATGTAGCTGCATCATGTCGTTTGCAAACCAGCTTGAATCTGTGTTGACCTGTATAGTATGAATACATCGATATAAAGAGGGAGAGAGGAAGTGTGTGTGTGTGTGTGTGGCAGGAGGTTGATTTCTCAGCACTTCTCTGCCGGGTGTCAGCAGCATCTCGTCACTGGTTTGTCTGATGCTCCATCCGCTTTCAATCTGCTTTACAAGTTATGACCTGTTAAGGCTCTGTTTATAAACTTTCAGTGGTTCTCCTTTGCCTATATGTATGCACTCAGTCATGTTCGCCTCTTTGTGACCCCATGGACTATAGTCCGCCAGGCTTCCCTGTCCGTGGGATTTCCCAGGCAAGAATACTGGAGTGGGTTGCCGTTTCCTTCTCCAGGGGCTCTTCCCCACCCAGGGGTCAAACCCACGTCTCTTGTGTCTCCTGCATTGGCATGCGGATTATTTGCCTCTGAGCCACCTGGGAAGCCCCTCCTGTGCCTACAGAACTCAGTGAACACATCCCATCTGGCAGGGAAGGATTTCTGACTTTTCCCAAGTAAGTTTGTCTCACATTTCCCCTGACCTCATCCAGTGTTTTAGCTTAACCTAGTCTGGCTCATTTACTCTTGCCTGGAAAATCCCATGGATGGAGGAGCCTAGCAGGCTGCAGTCCATGGGGTCATGAAGAGTCGGACATGACTGAGCAACTTCATTTTCACTTTTCACTTTCATGCATTGGAGAAGGAAATGGCAACCCACTCCAGTGTCCTTGCCTGGAGAATCCCAGGGACAGGGGAGCCTGGTGGGCTGCCGTCTATTGGGTCGCACAGAGTCAGACACGATTGAAGCGACTTAGCAGCAGCAGCAACAGTCTGGCTCATCAACTCCAAACCCCTCTTCCAAACCCTGACCTTCATCTATCACCATCTCTTGCTCCACATGGGATGCCTGCCTCTCTACATCGCCAACATTCAAAACCCTCCCCAGCCCAGGTGATGGCTCCCTTACAACAAATGCTGCCCTCTTCTCCCCCTTCAAAATTGTCCCTAGACAGTGATGACAATGAGAAACAGAAATGCAAATTACCCCCTGGACAAAGCCAGAGGACATGTATAACTCAAAACCACAAGACATGATATTAATAAAGAGCTATCAGTGCAATGACACCCAGAGCATGAGAATCACCTGGGTGGCCCTGCTCGCTCCCCGACCCCCATCACCTCGTCACCAGGTGAAAGCAAACCCATCAGGCGGGAAGGCTGCCTTTGGAATTGTAGGTGCATGTCCCAAACGAACGGAACACACGTGGTTCTCCAAAGGCAGAAGGCAACCACTCCGAGGGCACAATTAAAGAACTATTCAGCAGCGAGAACAAGCAAGTGCCTGGGCAGCAGGAGTTTTTCTGACCTGATTTGTCTCCAAGAAAATGTGGGGAAGAAGGGTCAGATATGGAATCACATGTACAAGCCGTACTTGTAGGGAAGGCTCCAGCAGAGGAACTCAACAGTTGCGATCTTGGCTGGCTTGCGGGAAGTGAGGTCTAAAAGAATCAACTCACACAACCCACAGCACATCATAGGAGAATACCTGTAACAGCTTGGAACCCAGGCCTGTCCTCTCTCTGCACATAACTCCTAACAATATCTTGCCCACAAAACACTGACCTTATCCAAAAACAAGTACTAATTTTAAATGTCTCTACATTGATTTTTTAAAAAAGGAGAGAACAAAACAGAGAGAAGCACGACAGGTAAAACAAATGGCAGGTGGAGTGCAATCACCAGAAACAGGCTTCCATCAAATACACTTGAGAAACATGGGCAAGGAGGCCAAAGACAAAATTACGAGCTTGAAAACTTGCTGAGGCAATGACCTCTGTGAGACAGGAGCGCCTGGCAGGGCTAAGAAAGCAGGAAATGAAAGATGAGCCGTCACAGCTGAAGAGAGCAGTGGAGGAACGTGGAAGCCCGGCAACCAGGAACCAGTAAGAAGGAATTATGATCTATGACAGTTCATATCTAGACTCAGCCTTATGAATTCCCTGAATTCTTGATTGGCTCTGCATGGACCCAGACCTGGCTGGCTTGTCTTCTGTCCCCAAAGGCTTTTATCCAGTTTCCTTAGAAATCCACTGACACTTAGAAATCCAGATCCACTTAGCTGACTGCTGGCCTAGTTCCTCCACCATCATTAGCTTTGACACAGGGGATCTCCTGGTTTGGTTTCATTTCCACCTCATCCCATCTCAAGTCATTGAGCACCTATCATTATTCCCTGGTGGCTCAGATGGTAAAGAACCCGCCCGCAATGCAGAAGACCTGGGTTCAATCTCTGGGTCAGGAAGATCCCCCGGAGGAGGGCATGGCAACCCACTCCAGTATTCTTGCCTGGAGAAGTCCATGGACAGAGGAGCCTGGCGGGCTACAGTCCACGGGGTCACAAAGAGTCAGACACAACTGAGTGACTAACTTCTTTCATCGTGGTTCCACAGGAATGCTCCAGGCCCTGGGAACATGGTGGGGAGCAGTTCAGACACCTCCCTGCTCTCTTGGTGCTTCAGTTCAGTTCAGTTGCTCAGTCGTGTCTTTGCAACCCCATGGGCTGCAGCACACCAGGCCTCCCTGTCCATCACCAATCCCAGAGTTTACTCAAACTCATGTCCATTGAGTCAGTGATGCCATCCAACCATCTCATCCTCTATTGTCCCCTTCTCCTCCTGCCTTCAGTCTTTCCCAGCCTCAGGGTCTTTTCCAATGAGTCAGCTCTTTGCATCAGGTGGCCAAAGTATTGGAGTTTCAGATTCAGCATTAGTCCTTCCAGTGAATATTCAGGACTGATTTCCTTTAGGATAGACCGGATCTCCTTGCAGTCCAAGGGACTCTCAAGAGTCTTTTCCAACACCACAGTTCAAAAGCATCAATTCTTCAGCGCTCAGCTTTAGTCAAATAAAACACACAGATCTTTAAAACAAAACAAATCAAATATACGTAGAATTGTATTGTGAAGAGAGCACTGATAAAATAAAGCTTTTTTCTTAGGAGAAAAGCTGCTATTTAAGCAATCAGGGCCTCTCAGTTTAAGAAGAAGAAGCACACCACCTCGGACCGATCTTTGTGAAGTAGATCGCCAGTCCAGGTTCGATGCGTGAGACAGGGCACTTAGGGCGCGTGCACTGGGATGACCCTGATGGATGGGGTGGGGAGGGAGGCGGGTGGGGGTTCAGGATGGGGGACACATGTGCATCCATGGCTGACTCATGTGAACGTATGGCAAAAACCACCACAATATTGTAATTAGCCTCCAATTAAAATAAATTAATTAATTTAAAAAAGAATCTCCCAAGGAGCCTCTTGGCTATACACTATAAGGCCAGATGGGCCCCTCTGCTGGGAGACAGTGTCACAGGAATGTCTTGGCAATGTCGTAGAGGCTGCCCCACCTGGCTTTTTGGAGCGCAGAGCTCTGAGGGTTCTTGGGAAAGAACAAGGAGAGGACAGGACAGCCAAGGAGACTTCCGCACCACCACCTAAGAAGCCCTGCCAAGGCTGAGCCTGAACTCACTTTTAAAACTGTGCAGTCCCTTGCTCTTCCCTGGTAGCTCAGCTGGTAAAGAATCCGCCTGCAGTGCCGGAGATCCCAGTTCAACTCCTGGGTTGGGAAAATCCCCCGGAGAAGGGTAGGCTACCCACTCCAGTATTCTTCCCTGGTGGCTCAGACGGTAAAGAATCTGCCGGCAATGTGGGAAACCTGGGTTGGGAAGATCCCCTGGAGGAGGGCATGGCAACCCACTCCAACATTCTTGCCTGGAGAATCCCCAGGGACAGAGGAGCCTGGCAGGCTCCAGTTCACGGGGTCACAAAGAGTCGGACACGGCTGAGTGACTAAGCACACACACACCACAGTCCCTTGCTTGTTTAAAGTTGGTGTGTANTGGGTTGGGAAGATCCCCTGGAGGAGGGCATGGCAACCCACTCCAACATTCTTGCCTGGAGAATCCCCAGGGACAGAGGAGCCTGGCAGGCTCCAGTTCACGGGGTCACAAAGAGTCGGACACGGCTGAGTGACTAAGCACACACACACCACAGTCCCTTGCTTGTTTAAAGTTGGTGTGTAAAACTTTCATCATAAATTTAAGTACACAAGATTTCTATCTATGTCACGTAATAAATACATGTAAAAATAGAACACCTCATTTTAAAAGGTAGGATACACACTCACTGTTAAATGTCTGTGATTTATTTTAAAATTCTGCAGCTAAGTATGACATGGTATGCGCGCTACTTAGGTTAAACTCCAACAGGCCAGTTAGGATATCCAGAAGTCAGCTAAGATCAGAAAGGCCACAGGTCATGTGTCTCCCACAAAGGCTTCTGCATCCTTATTTCAACCCACACTGGACTTGGCTAATTAGCGTAAGGGTCTGAAGTGTGGTTTTATTGGTGAAAGTAGTGGTCTGTTAACCAGCACAATGAAGTTAGCAATGGGCTTTTTCCCTGGGGCATCCGAGGTATGCAAGACCTGTGGGTGGCTATGATTTTAGAGGTATCCCGTACTCTAGAGTAAGCAAGGTCAACTTGCCCATAGGGAAGGCACCAGTGGCTCAACCCTTCCCAGGTCAGCCAACAGCTGATGGGCAAGGATGTCTGATGACCTGATGCTCGTTGAGCATTAGAGAATTCTGGCTCCAGCACAGGTCAGGGCCACCTCCCGTCAGGTCAGCGTCTTCACGCTCATGGGATGGGCAGCTTTGTGCATGACATTTAATAAGCATCTGTATGTCTAGTAGAATTTGATCTGAGATGTCTGAGATCTTTGCTTTCACATGTTAGTGGGATTGTGAGGGAGTAGCGAGCCTTCTGGTACTTCAGATATTTTTGGTAGCTACTGAAACAAAACACGGGGGGTATATGATTAACTTGGTTTAGCCTGTTAGTTCATGAAATAATCATAATATCTTATTAAAAATTAGCCAACTTTTATGGTGGCTCAGATGGTAATGAATCTGCCTGCAATGCAGGAGACCCAGGTTCAATCACTGGGTCAGAAAGATTCCCTGGAGAAGGGAATGGCTACCCACCCCAGTATTCTTGCCTGGAGAATTCCATGGACAGAGGAGCCTGGAGGGCTACAGTCCATGGGGTTGCAAAGAGTCGGACATGACTGAGTGACTAACACTCACCTTATTCAATATATCAAATATTACATGGTTTTTGTTATGGTAATCTTTTATTTCCATATACTTCCTCCCCACAGAATTTTATCCCAATGTAATAGTTTTACTACAAGAGCATTTCTTATTAATCACCTTACTTTATTTCTTTGAAATAAATACATTATGCTTTGGGAAAAAATATACATAATATATATTTTCCACATCACAAAATATTCCCATTTCAAATTTTTTTAAACCATTTACAGTGTAAAAATCATTCTTACTGCTATAGGCACTTTAAAAAACAGCAAATGCAGAGTCTTTCTTGGAACTCCCCTTGTCTACCTGAAGACAGATCTTTCAAACAAAACTCAGTTGTCATAAATCCCCTTCCCAGGAGTTTCATCAACCAGGGAAGACTGACTCTTATCACAGAAGAGAAGTTCTGGAAGTCAACACCACACTCCAGCAAACTGCCACGAATGATCGCACCTCCCATCTATTTCTCTCGGGGCCCATTCATCTCTCCTAAAAACCACTTACTCTCCACTAAGAAGCCATCATTCCCCCTCCCTTTTCCCTACTAAGGCTATAGTTAAGCCTGAATTCTAGACCACCTTGGGCACTTCCTCATTTCTCCCTGGGCATCTCCCCTATATCCAGGAGGCAGCCATGATAGTAAACTTCAGTCAGCTTTTCTTTTGTTAATATTCTTTTGTCATGGGGTTTCAGCCAAGAACTTGGAAGAGTAGAATGAAAAGTTCCTCCCCTCCCTTACAACTTGCTGATGGATGGAGGTGGTTCTGACTTTGGCCTTGGCAGAAGATAATCTAGGCCCTCGAGGAAGAGCTCATCCCAAGGGGGCCTAGAATGATGCCATGGGTTCAGTGTCAGGGCAGGGTCACTGTGAGGGAAGAACTCCTAGCTCAGTAGGAGGCCAGGGCTTAAAGCCCCTGGCTTGAGCTAGAAGCCATTCTGCTTTAGGAACCAAGTATCTGAGAACAAATTCAGGAGTGTAACCCCGGGACCCCATGCCAGGGGCATCTGAGGTGGAACAGGTTCTGCCAAGGGCTTGTCTTCTCTTGAAGAACCAGGCTGGCCAGGCAGGGATCTGGACCATCAGGGGTGTCACCAGAGTGGAGCAAAAGGCTCCCTGGGCCTTGGGCCACCTGCTGAAACAGTCGTTGGAAAGTGAACCTAGGAGCAAAACCAGGCTGGGTTGCCAGGCACTGCCTGGGGCTCTTGGCTTTGGGAACACTAATTTACACAGAGAGCAATTAAGCCTAGAGCTGTTCCTTCCCGAGCAAAGCAGACAAGTGAGCAAAGGCAATGCTGGCAGATGGTGTGATGAAGAGATGCAGGCCTGGAAATGCAGAGCGTTAGAAAAAGCGCCACTGACCTGGTCGGCCATGGACTGTAATCCATAAGAAAGACGGGAAGAAGGGAGAGGCGCCCTCTGGAGCAGACGCAGTGTCCGGGTGAGTGTACAGGATGGTTGTAGCTGGTATGTCTGGATGAGCATGACAGAGCTGGCGCAGCTCCTGCCTTTGCAGGAGGAGCTGCTTCAGGTCCACTGTGGCGCAGCGCGAGCTGGAAGGGGCAGCCCCTGAGGTGGACAGAGAGGAAGGGCTGGAGAGCAGAAGGCCAGGTGTCCCCCATGCGAGGCTGAGTGCATCCAGGAGTCGGTAGGACTTGAAATGGAAGAGATCTGAGCACCCGGTGCCAACACCTGAGCCACACGGCAGGCGATCTGGGAGGTCTGTGGTGACACAACAGGAAAGGCAGAAGGCGGCACCGTGGTATAAACAGCAAACAGATAATAAATAACTACGCTGGTGCTAAGTGTCCTGAATGAAAGCTCCCCCTGACTCTGAAAACCACGGGTGGTGGGGGGGAACCGGGGCTGTTTCCCATGAAGGGGTCTCTTTGGGGAAGTGCCATTTAGCTGGAGAATTAAAGAATGGGTGGGAGCTTATTAGCTTGCTCCTGACTGACTCTGCTGCTGCTAAGTCGCTTCAGTCGTGTCTGACTCTGTGCGACCCCATAGACAGCAGGCCACCAGGCTCTGCCATCCCTGGGATTCTCCAGGCAAGAACACTGGAGTGGGTTGCCATTTCCTTCTCCAACTTGACTGACTCTAAACTGATGTTAACAAAATAGCCATTGCTACCTCCTGTGCTCACCCACGAGAGGGGAGAAGCTTGGTGCGTCAAGGCTAGCCCGGCTACTTCCTGGCCAGCCAGGAGCTGCTCGTCTCTCTGTGCGTCTGTAAAATGGAGCACAGCCATAGCCACCTCATCAGCTTATTACAAAATGCAAGAGATTAAGAGGCGGACGTCACAAAACACAGAGCAGGTTTTATGCAGGGTTAGCTGTTATCACTGTTGAGGAGAAAATATTTCTCCCCGATCTGCATCCAGGCACAAATTACAGTAGGTCTTTCTGTATTCATTTAATCCTTTCAATAACCCTGCGAGGTAGGTTAACCAAAAAAAAACCCAAAGCAGCTTTCTTTTCCTTCTTTTGGAATCAGCACTGCCTCAAGCCCTGGCTTTACCTGCATTCTGTGTCTGTGACAAGGAACCTTCTGTTATAAACAGGGCACTCAGGAGGTGGCTTCCTGCCAAACCACCTTTAATTTGTCAGATGCCCGGTTCTCAGGTGTCCAAGTTCTTATTGCTTCACTTTCGAGGCCAGCAGTGGTGGCAACAGAAGTCAGGGCTCGGGTGTGTGACCGTGAGGCGATAACCAATGCCACACAGGGAGGCCAGGCCCACGCGCTGGACCCTCAGCTGGGTTTGCAGAACCCCACGTCCAGCCCCTCAGTAGTCAGGCCATCTGGAGAGCCATCTCCAGCATCTCAGACATGTTTCCAGATCTGATCCTAAAACGGGTAAATGACTCGAATGCACAGCGACAGAAGGATTCCAGCCCACCCTGCAGGAACCAGGCGGGAAATATGGTTAGCCTTTTCTTTCCCTCTTCTTTTTCTCATTCACTGTCATATTTATTTCACCTGGCTTTATTTTCACAACACTCTACACTGACTTGAGTCCTTTTTGGAATCATCAGTGGCAGCCAGGACGTGGAAAGCCAGAACTGAGGGCACAGTGATGGGGTGAATACCGTCAGGTGGACGTGGGCGAGGCTGGCAGGCAGGACCCGACCCCGGCCCCTGGCTGCTGGGGGAGCGCCTGGCAGGGTCCCCTCATGCCTCCAGGGACACCCGCAGCAGAGGTGCCTCCCTGAAGCTTGGGTGGCTGCAGACGGTGGTGGAGCAGAGGCAGGGAACCCAGGGTAGCCACCTGCATGGTTCGCCTTTGAGATCCCGCGACAGCCCTGCGAGATGCCGAGAAATCCCAGGAGATGCGTTTCAGAAGAAGCGAGTTGAGCTGGCATTCAAGGCCAACGGGACTCACCTTGCTCTCAGCAAGCATCCTGACCCTGACCTTCCTTTTCCTCTGTCTCTACCTTCGCCATGGATTTATCAGATCAACCTTTCTGAAGATTGTGGGGAAGGAGCCACAGATGGAAGATGAGGCAATTAGCTGAGCTGGAATATATTCACTGACGGCCCTCCATGGGCCAGAAACTTCCTCCTCCAGGCATTTTTGAAGCAGGTCTGCTTGTTTCCTTATTATAGACGAGGACACTGAGGCACAGAAAAGTTGTGTGCTTGCCCAAGGTCACACAGTGACAAAGCCAAGATCTAAACTGAGTTCTGATTCATCCCTATTTTATGTGCTGGGGAAGATGACCCATTCTTTGGGACCCAGGGAGCTGTAGGTATCTGATGGAGCCAACAGCAGATGCCAGGAGACAGGAGATCACTGCATTTTCGTGGACCTCTTACTACCCACACCTCCTCTAGTCTCTGCCCAGGGGTGCCCTGCAACCGCTGGTGAAGGGTGTCTCTTTCTCCTTAACAGTGAGAAAGCCTCCATCGATAAAACCAAGTGGCAAATCCTCACTTTTATTCTCTCTCCAACAACTCCTTGTGTTCCACACCTCCGATTCCAGCTAGCCACACTCAAGCTGAGCTGTTATCAGCCATGAAAAATCAACAGCACCCAGGCTATATTTATCCCAGGCAACAAAATGACTCTGCAAAAAAATTCATCTTTGCCATGGGGGTCAGCTAAGGGGCCAAACTGAAACAATCAACTCAAGTTTGCCAAATCCCATCTCGGATATGGAGGGCTTCCCTGGTGGCTCAGACAGTAAAAAATCTGCCTGCAATGCAGGAGACCCGGGTAAGTCCCCAGGTCGGGAAGATCCCCTGGAAGAGGAAATGGCAACCTACCTTTGTATTCTTGCCTGGGAAATCCCATGGACAGAGGAGCCTGGCGGGCTACAATCAATGGGGTTGCAAACAGTCAGATACAACTGAAGCAACTAACCCACATCAGATATAGCTCTCAGGCCCCTGGGTCAACAGCTAACACCAGGGTGGGGAGGAGGAAAATGCCCCAGGAACCTTGGTTTCCCCTGCCTGCAGCAACCTCTACAGGGTTAGTCCACTGGAGGAGGCCCAGCCTGGTTCAGAGGCATAGCTAGGAGTCCTGGGAATATGAGTTGAAACATGGATCCAAGAAAGCACTCGAGAGCAAATTCCTGTACCCCAGGGGAGCCTCAAGAAATGTCAGGAATTGGAAGAGAGGAATGCATGCCTCTGGGTGCTCGGGTTAATTTGGAGCAGAACCAGAGGGCAACCAAAAAAGAAAAGAAAAACTAGAAGCTGGCAGACTCAACTGATGAACTGTCTTTCTGCAATCTTGTGAATTCTGAAACAGGAGCATACTGAATTCTACAGTCTTGAGCCAATCACTAGTTCTGAGCTGCTTCTCCGGGTTGGCAGTGCCCTGTGGAGTGTCAGGCATCAGTCAGCCCCTTGCTTTCTGCCTGTCTGGAGCCCTCAGTAGCCACATATGCGTGTGTCAACTCTTCTAGAAGATGGGCCCAGGCCTGTTGATGTTCTAATGACCATCATTGACAGACACAGGAAGCTGTTTCTTTCAGAATTCCTGAACTTCAGGACAATACATTCATTGCCTCCTCACCTTCTCCACTCAGATGTCTAATGGACATCTCAAAGTTGTTGTTCAGTCACTAAGTCGTGTCCGACTCTTTGCAGCCCTGTGAACAGCAGCATGCCAGGCTTCCCTGTCCTTCACTGTCTCCCAGAGATTGCTCAAACTCATGTCCATGGAGTCGATGATGTTTCTGCACCCTCTTCTCATCCTTGTCGCCCCCTTCTCCTCTTCCCTCAATCTTTCCCAGCGTCAGGGTCTTTTCC
This sequence comes from Oreotragus oreotragus, assembly GCA_006410675.1. NCBI lineage: Eukaryota > Metazoa > Chordata > Mammalia > Artiodactyla > Bovidae > Oreotragus > Oreotragus oreotragus. The sequence continues at coordinate 143,376 of SJYX01015735.1, forward strand.
AATGAGTCGGCTCTTTGGCTCTTTACATGACCAAAGTATTGGAGCTTCAGCGTCAGCATCAGTCCTTCCAAGGAATATTCAGGGTTGATTTCCTTTAGGATGACTGGTTTGATCTCTATGCAGTCCAAAGGACTCTCAAGAGTCTTCTCTAGCACAGTTTGAAAGCATCAATTTTCAAACCAATCTGTGAAGCCTCACCCTCAAACTGGCCTACCTGCAGTCTCAATCAATGACAGAACCATGTTTCCAGTTCTTCAGGTCAAAAACCTTTGGGTCAAAACCCATATCAGTCCATGGAAAACGCTGCTGACTCTATATTTGAGAAGTATGAGACACATTCAGAATCTAACTGTGTTGATCACCTCCAAACAGTAACCACGGTCATCTCTCTCTTGGATTATTCATAATGGCCTCCTTAATGGTCTCTTCATATCCACTTCCTCCTCCCATGGCTATTCACACCCGGAATCCTGTTTTCTTTTTTAAAAATAAGTCAGATCAATCACACTCAGCTAAAGAACCTTGAAAAGGCTTCTCATCATGCTCAAAATATTTACAATGGGGAATTCCCTGGTGGTCCAGTGGTTAGAACTGTGCTTTCACTGCTGGGGTTCAATCCCAGGTTAGGGAACTAAGATCTTGCAGGCTGTACAGTGGGGCAGGGTGGGGCGGGACGTGGGGGGAAGTACTTTCAAGGGCCTACCAAGCCTGACAAACTCTAGAGACGTGACATACACACCTTTTCTCTCCGACCTCCTCCTGGTCTCTCCCCCTTGCTTACCTGCTCAAACCACCCTGGTTCTGGTTCTCCCTTGAATATGCTATGCCTGCTCCTGCCTCACGGCCTTTAGTGCTCTTCCCTTCTCCCCCCAAATACCTCCACATTTCTCTGTGACAGTTTTAAAATGTATTCACAAATTCTTTGATACTCTCCCCTTCAAGAGGTGGGGCCTAATCCTTCTTTCCTTGACCTAGTGACTCAATTCTAAGGAACCGAATAAAGCAGAAGCAATGATGTGGAACTTCAGAGACTGTGTCATAAAAGGCACTGCAGCTTCCTCCTCATTCATCCTCTCTTGAATCACGCCCTCCAGAGGAAGCCATCCGCCACATCCTGAGAACATTCAAGCAGGGCGGTGGAGAGAGGTTTACAGAGTGAAAAACAGCCCTCCCCGCCACAGCCACGGGAGAGAGGCACCCTGAAAACAGATCCTCCAGCCCCACTCAGGTCTTTAGACGAGGTAGCCCCAGCAAACTGCTTGACCCCAGCCTCATGAGCGATCCCAAGCCAGAACCACGCCCTGCTAAGCTGCCCCCAGATTCCTGACCGTCAGAAACTAAGAGAGAGGGTAAACCTTTGTTGTTTAAACTCTGCCTTTGTAGATCATTTCTTATGCGATGATAGATATCAATAGGCTTGCTTTCTCATTCCCCTTAAGTTTTTGCTGCCATATCACTTTCTCAGACATGCCTTCCTTAACTACCCTATGAAACTGGAATCTCCCCAGCAATCCCCAATCTCCACTTGTGATTTCTTTTTCTCCACAGCACTTATCACCTTCTGCATGCCTGCTCAGTCGCTCAGCAGTGTCCAACTCGATAGCATCCCCATGGTTTGTAGCCCACCAGGCTCCTCTGTCCATGGGATTTTTCCCAGCAAGAATACTGGAGTGGGTTGCCATTTCCTCCTCCAGGGAAATTTCCCAACCGAGGGATGGAAGCCTCGTCTCCTGCATTGGCAAGCAGATTCTTTACCACTGTGCCACCTGGGACCCCCATTCACCTTCTAGTACTCTGTGTAATTTCCATATTTCTTTCATTGCCTTTCTCCTCATTAAAAACACAAGTTCCATGAGGCAAAAGGATTTTGTGTTTCTTATTGGCACATAGGCAGCACTCAATAAATATTTGCTGAACGAATAAATGGATGCATTCCTCAGCTTTACTCTCCAGATTCACTTCCTGAATTCAAGATTCATCCATTTTTAAGGCTTGTTCTGATGCGATTTTTCTAAAGACTCATACTGGACTGACCTTTTTTTTATACCGCATGGGCTGGAAAAGGCCACCAGGTTCTAGATAGTGACAAGGTCATCCAATCTCCTAAGAACAGGTCTGCTACAAAGATAAGCACCTTGAAGGCTGGTGGGTACGTCTTTCATACTTGACTGGTGAGTGGTTTCCAAGGAGTTTAATTTAGTCAAACAGGCTCCAAAAGACACAAACAGTCCAAGCAGCAGACATCCCAAGTGGAGGCTAATCTGATTGTCCTTGGTGCCAGTACATTCAAATCTGTCATGTGTGGCCAGCCTGCAGTCATGTGGCACCGGAGGGGCAGCTGTATCAACAGGCCCCTCGCAGGCCCACACACGACGGGGCCAGGGATTGAGTTTCAAATAAGGAAGAAGGAAAAAATGCGTAGGGGAAGGAGAAGGAAAGCCCCTTGTACAGAAAGGAGTTGCTAGCAGGCCTGTGTAGAGAGGCAGATCCTATAGTCAGGGCTGCGTTCTTAGAAAGCTGCACGCCCCTGGTGTTGTGTAATCATCACTGCTGGTTATTTGCTCGTTAGCTGGGCGTGCTGGGAGGCCCTTCCAGCAGGTGGTAGAACCTGACACTTTGACCAGCTCCACCCGGACACAGACTGCTGCGGTGTCCTTGGGAACAGTGTCTGTTTTGTGTAATGATCAAAAAGCCACACAATAAAAAAGCCATTTTCTGAGTTTGTGGCATTGTGTGTCCTCTGGGTGACAGGCGTCCCCCGGGAGGAACAGTAGTACATCTGGCTCAGGCCTGTGCTCCCCGTTAACCAGTTGTGGAGGTCACTCTACATCTCTTAGGCCTGCGGTTCCTCAGCTGAAAAGTGAACTTTTTAGCTCCCTTGTTGCCTGCAACCTTTCTGGAGTTGCTGGAGACACAGCAGAGAACCCCACACAGGCTGTATGTAGGTGAAGTGGGTAACACAGAACCTGGCCCAGAGCAAGGGGGGATGATACTCAAGATAGTAATAATCTTCTGGCACTGCGGTGAGTGGCCCAGCAAACCCCTCCCACTGGACCCTGCCAGCCTTCCTCCCGGAGGCAGCCCTGTCTCACCCACCCAGCCCCTGGGCTGCAGAGTCCAGGTGGCCACCCTTCCCTATTTGCCTCCCTCTCACTTCTGAATGAGTCTCCCTCTCACTTCTGCCATCAGCTAAACCAACTCATTCTTTACTGCAGTGGAAAAGAGCTGGGGACAACTTGCTGTATTAGGCATGCAAGGGGCTTACTCTTTCAAAAGGTTAAGGCAATGGGTGTGAACTCTTGACTGGGTTTCAGAAGAAGTGGACAGGACCCCAGAGAGGAGTGGCAGGGATGGGGAAGGGCTCAGGGCGCTCCCCTGTTTGAGCTTGACTCACCTTTCACAGCGCCCTGACCTCTGGTGTGGAAACTGGCACAGTTAATTCCGTGTCACGTGTTACACGGGGCAGGTTACAAATAGCACGGGGATTAGCAAACCCATCCCGAAACCGCCTGGTTCAAGGGCAAAGTTACCGGTTTAATTCCGGCAAGTCATTAGCGACTGAGGACCGGGAAGGGAGTTCCATGGCAAACCGCGACTGTGTGACCAGACGTGAGTCTCGGAGCCGGACGGGAGGCAGGAGACCCTTGTCTCACACGCCGCTGGAGCGCACGTTCCTGTGGCCTGGTGTCTCTATAGCCTGTTCGTCCGGGCGCCCGCGGCGAGAGGCTCGCTCCACTGACCGCGGCCGGGATCTCCGGAGCGGCAGGAGGGCCACAGGCCCCTGGGTGGACCGTCGCAGAGGGCGCAGCGGCGGGGACCCGGGGACCCCTGCCTAGGCGGCGGTCAAGCCGGAGAGGGGCAGGAGCTGCCCTTTCCCCCCACTCCCAGCCCAAATTCTGGGCGCTCGGCCCGGAAGGGAACCGGCTCCCACACGCCGCCGGATCGCGACCGCCGCCTGCCGACTTGGGGCAGCCGGAGAACCCCACCTTCCGCCCCTGCCCGAGGGCCACAGGCCAAGGAGGCGGCGGCGGGGCGCACTTTCCCCGGATTCCTTGCGCGCACCGGTACGGACGCGAAGCCTCCCGGGCCCCAAAGCTGCCCCTCATTCTCCACCCCGGAGCCGGCGCGCCCCTGGCCGGCAAGGGCAGCACCCGGCGGCGGCCAGCCCCGGCCAGTCCGCCCGCCCCGCCCGCGCCCCGCGCCCCGCGCCCGCCCCGCACCGCCTCCTGCGTAA
>SJYX01015735.1:148912-162118 GCA_006410675.1 Oreotragus oreotragus
CGCCCTCCGCGCCCCGACGCGCAGGTAGGCGAGCGCGGGGCCGCCGCGCGCCGGCCAGGCCGCGGGCGGGGCGGGCGCCGCGCCCTGCCGGGTGCCCACGGCCCGTGCTGCCAGCCGATTGCCGGCGCAGGCAGCGCGCCCGCAGGACCGAGCCTCAGGTAAGAGCCCCGGCCCCGCGCTCCTCCGCACCCCTGGGGACCGCGCTCTGCGGCCGCGGGGCGAGCGCTGAGTTTAGCGTCCAGGCGGGGTGCGGGGAGCGGCGCCGCGCGGAGCAGCCGCGCTAAACCTGCTCCCGCGGGAGCTCTGGCTCTTGAAAACCACAGAGCTCTTTCCCAAGAAGGGCTTTGCCTCTCTTTGCGTCAGCCCCCAAACACAGCGCTTTGGACGTGGTGACCTGCTGCTCATTTGGAAGTGTCCTTTGGCTGGCAAACAGCGTCGTGAGGCGGATTTGGCTTTGGGGAAATGAAGTGTAGGCTGGTATTTGGGAAAGGTTTACTTTCCTATTACTGCAGATATCTGTGCCACTGTGTGATCGCATCCGTGGTCGGGGGTGGCGGGCAGAGAGATGGACGAACGACTCACATACTGATTTGCATGGGGGATTAACTACCTATGCCAAGTACTTAGTCCATTAGTCCATGGAAAGGAAGCTGCTCCTGCTGCAAAGTCACTTCAGCCCTGTCCGACTCTGTGTGACCCCACTGACGGAAGCTACACATCCAAATTTAGGCTTACTAGTGTTTGGGAATTTTCCTTAAGGCAATTGAAGCCTCGTGACTCACATCAAAGTCAAAACACCACCCTACAAAGAACTGATAGGGCTTTGTAGCACAGAGTCACCCTTCACCTCTATCTCCAGACCAGCAAAAGATATTACAGGATTCAGGATCTTTTTTTAAATTAGTGCAATACTTTCGTGTTTGTTTCAGCTTAATTTCATCTTCATAAATATAGTTTGTCCAAGTGTAAAGCACAAACTTGTTTCCCACTTCTATTTCCCTCTCTCTCCAACTTCCTTCTGATTTTATCTTATTTATTCCTGGAAAAGCACTTCCTAGAATAAGATCAGCTGTTTCCTTTCTGTACTGAGACTGACGCTCCTTGCACATGATTTGTCTTTGTCAAGATGGCCTTGGCTCTAGCGACTCAGCCTCTAGCTCTTTCATGGGGTCATGGATGCACGTGGCATAAAATGTTGCTCAAGTTTTCTTTCTTTGAGTAAGTGAATATGTTCTTCACACTGGGGTTGTCTTATTGAGTGCCCTAACTAGAAGGGTCCTGGAAAAATACTCCATTCATTAGCGTAAGACAAGGTAACTAACTGGCTGATGAAGTCAGTCTGTATAAAGCAGACAGCTCTTGACCCACTGCTTGGGGGTACATTTAATATAGAAGACCCTTGAAGTACAGGGCTCGGTGGTCTTGTGGAAGATGCTTTCCCACTTGGTTTCATGGATACTCTTTCAGAGTCAAAGTTCTGTCACTGTTTAGTGTTTTGTAACTGGTGATTTTTATCAGCTGCATATATTTAATGGGGCTGAAACTTTTTATGGAAGTGGGTGGCACCATGAAGGAAGGGGAGCTGGAGGCCGCCTGCCCACCTGGGGGACAAGGGGCTATGTGACCCGCTGTGCCAGCCCCCCCACCCCCACAAGTCATCTGAGACCCAGTAAGCAGACCACCAGATTTCAGGGCAGCCCCAGTGTGTGCCTGTTTGAGGTCTCAAGACTCACATTTTGACAGAATTAACTTAAAATCTCCCATACTCACTGTGTTCCTGAACCGCCTTCACCTTCAATTGAAACTGTTGAACTTGGGTCTTCTGTAGATGGAGCCTTAGAATAAAGCCAGGAATGGAAAGTTGCTGCAGTTTAAAACAGGAAATGGAAAGTTAGTTACTGAAGGAGAAAATTTACCCACTTGGAAATGCTCAGAGCAGCTGTGATGAAATGTGGGATGTCAATAAATCAAAACAATCCGTGTGGTTCTTCCTTCACTTACTTACCATTGTGTGTGTGTGTGTGTGTGTTTGGCCTGGGGAAGTGAGTCCATAAGACTATAATAGGAAAAGCCACACCCAGTTACTTTTGTTGTATGGCTTTTGAGTTTTCAAGATACTCTTGGGTGCATTTCCCCTTCTTACATATCTTTATAAAATTACATATTCAGGAGTTTCTGAATGCCAGCTCCTCTGACTCATGAACCAGCTCATTGTTCTACAGTGTATCAGTTGCACAAAGCTGTTCCTTATGATTTCATCCTAGTGTGATTTTGGGAAAAGAACAGGGTGGGGCAGGAACACCTGTAGCCCTTTTATAATTTGGTGTTTGGGTATGTCTGCAGAGCTGCTGAACACACACATCCCACCCACCTCGGGCAAGGGGCCTCTCCTGGCCATGTCTCCTGCAGCTGCCGCCGAGCCAGATGGGGTCCAGGGAGACAGGCATGTCAGCAAGCTCATTTTCTTCCTTTTCGTCATCGGTGCCATCCTGCTGTGCGTGGGAGTCCTGCTCTCCGTCTTTGGGTTCCAGGCATGCCAATATGAAACCTTCCCAGACTGCAGCATGGTGCTGAAGATCGCCGGACCCACGTGTGCCGTGGTTGGGCTGGGGGCTGTGATCCTGGCCCGCTCCCGGGCACGACTTCAGCAAACTGAGGAGCGCCTGCGAGGCAACAACCAGGGGGACTCCGACCGACCCTTCCTCTGTGGGGAGAGCCGCCAGTTTGTCCAGTGTCTCATCTTTGGGTTTCTGTTCCTGACGAGCGGTATGCTCATCAGCGTACTAGGCATTTGGGTACCTGGGTGCAGCTCAAACTGGATGCAGGAACCACTGAATGAGACAGACACAGCTGACTCAGAGCCCCAGATCTGTGGATTCCTGTCCCTTCAGATCTTGGGTCCCTTGATTGTGCTTGTGGGATTGTGTTTCTTCGTGGTCGCCCACGTTAAGAAGAGAAACAATTTGAATGGGGCCCAGGATGCTTCTGAAAGTGAAGAGAGACAAACCCAGAGCCTGGAGCCCATCCAGGTGACTGTAGGTGGGTCGCTGTCTTTCCTTTGCTTGTTCATATCACCGTGGCTGCAGCATCAAGGCTGCTCTTGGGTCTGGCCTAAATTCTCTCTCTTCATCTCTGTCCTCTCTCTCTCTGTCCTCTCTCACACACACACACACACAGATGCACACAGACAGAGCTCTGCCTCTGTCATTATCCCCATAAGAATCCCTCAGCACATCCTTTCCTCCCAGCAATACCCTATTATCTAACAAAAGCATCAGGACATTGAGTTGTGACCTTGACTGAGGTTGCAGGGCAAATAAAGAGGACAGAGGTCTTGAGGCTGCCCTGGGAGCCTTCTGTCACCTAAGGGACCTGCCACGTGACCCTGTTTCCCTTCCCCCGTTATTCTCCCAGTGAACTCTTATGGCGCTTCTGGTTGTTGAAAACATGGGTTCTCACCACTGGTTATCCTCGACTGGCTGCCCTTGGAAGTCCTTAACTTCTGGCCTTACTTTGTGTGCCTGTGAAGTGAACGCTGCGCGTTGGAGTTTCCTGGCAGCTCTGACATTCCAGGACTCCGGGTCTGTTGCAAGCCCACGGGTCTCCCGCGTTTTGAAGGGGTCTTCTGTACTGCTCTCCACCTTGTTCGTCTTCGGTGATTTTGCCCTTGACTTCAAGGTCGGGCTTCCCTGGTGGCGCAGACAGTAAAGCGTCTGTCCGCAATGCGGGAGACCCAGGTTCAATCCCTGGGTTGGGAAGATCCCCTGGAGAAGGAAATAGCAATCCACTCCAGTCCTATTGCTTGGAAAATCTCATGGACAGAGGAGCCTGGTAGGCTACAGTCCATGGGGTCACAAAGAGTCGGACACGACTGGGCGACTTCACTTTCGCTTTCTCTCAAGGTTGGGGCAAAGTCTGGGAGCTGGGGGGGGGCATAGATACAGATGAAACGTGACTGCCCTGGTCCCCTGTGGGATGCCCNGGACAGAGGAGCCTGGTAGGCTACAGTCCATGGGGTCACAAAGAGTCGGACACGACTGGGCGACTTCACTTTCGCTTTCTCTCAAGGTTGGGGCAAAGTCTGGGAGCTGGGGGGGGGCATAGATACAGATGAAACGTGACTGCCCTGGTCCCCTGTGGGATGCCCAGAGACTCCCTTTGGGTCCCCCTGCAGAAGACCTGCATCACCATGTCCCAGAGTCAGGCCCCCACAGAACCACACTAGGAGCGCTGGTCTCACCTTCACACGGAAAGAAAAGCCCTCATGGCTGCTTATTTTTGCAAATCGCTGTTTTATTTCAGCCTCCCACCCTGAAGGCACAGCCTTAACATCTAAAAGGCTGAGTGGGCAAAGGGGATTACAGAGCAGAAACTGGAGGGAACAGGAAAGAAGTGAGCTGTTTCTCGTGGGTGAGGCTGTCTGTTGAGCCGGCAGTTCTCACTGGGGGGATACCCGGGGCTGTGGGCCTTGCATGGTCTTGGCCTCAGAGAGAAAGGGCAAACGGATTTATAGATGGTCATTGTGTTCGGTCAAGCTCCCAGCTTACTTAATTGTGCGTTTATATACTTACGGTGACATCAACACTAGTTATTTGTTAATAATAACTAACACACATATAGAGCTTATTCTTGGGCCAAATAACGATCTAAGTGTTTTAGTGTGCGCTCTTCAAGAGCCTGTTACGTGAAATTCATCCATGCCCTCAAGAGTCCACTGTGGCAGATACTTAGTGTCTCCATGTAAAAGATGAAGAAACCGAACCTCAAGGATCCCAAGTTATTGGCCTCAGGTCACAAACTAGCAGGTGGCAGAGCCAGGATCCTAACTGAGGCGGTGGGCACGCATATGCTCACATAGGCCCTCCCGGGACACCTGCTGTAATTCTATTTCTGCAGGCTTCATCCTTCACCTGGTGTCCTGAGTCATTGTTAAATGATGAAAAGTCTCACCCAATATTATAGATGCTCCTAGTTCTTCTGGGGAACACAGTGCAGGCCAAGTAAATATACTCGTGGGACGCTCATGTTCTTCCACTTAGGTGGGGGCGTATTGAGTGTGCCCTTTGGGTTTACTATGAGGGAGTTTGGGGGTCCAGCCTTACTCCTGGTGACTGGAATCAGGGGAACTGGGGGCTGGAGCAGGGGTGCGGTGGCTCCTGAGCATTTCAGTCCTGATGTTGGCATTGAAGAGTTTAAAATCTTTTCTATATAACCATTTAAGTCCTATCAAATTTGTGAAAATCTGGCACTGTAATTCACTGTCTTTCTCTCTTTTGATATTATGGAATAGGGTTTACAAATTTAGAAATTATGCCTTTTAGCACAATTGTTAAGACTCTGGATGCTGTCTGTCAATGGTCAGTTCTGCCTTACGAGGGAAATTGAGGGTGATGTGAGGCAAATCTTATCTAAGTGCCAGAATTCAGCTCTTCCCAGAATAGAAGACAGAGTAGATAAATCAAGATGCATGGTATGCGCGTTGTGGGCACACCCAGTGTTGGACCCTGGATACACAAGCAGATGACCGGTCAACCCACAGAGGACATCAAGGCCTGCAGGAGAAACCCCATAGTGAAAGGGAGCCAGGAGTTTCCCAGGGAGAGCAGGAGGGCTGGGCGCAGACCTAACAGAGGATGGGTAAGCCTCGGAGATGGCTGGAGGCGGAGTACTTCCTTCTCTGTGTTTGATAGGTGATTGGCCTGCTTTGGAGGCTTATTTCCAGCTCCTTTGTCCTGCAGTGTATAATTGAAGTGAACACTCAACCTACCTTCCTCCGACCTACCAAGACCTTCTGAAAAAATTAAATGAGAATCCCAAGACAACCACGATTGTTTTTCGAGCTTCAGTTAGCCACGCATATTTTAAGCTCCAATTGCCATCTCCTTGCAGAAGGAGAGATGGAGTTTATGCATTTTCTGCAGGGGCGGCATTTGAGGCAACAAGGGGGAGAGTGGAGCCACTGGCCAGACGGCCAGTTGGGAGAGTTTTCAGACTTGCAAACAGGCGCCACTTACTGGTGGGTGTGGAGAAAGTCCCTCTGAAGGTGTGTGACCTCTGAGAGAGCTTGTTCCATGCGCATCACCGTCTTAACCCCTCACATGAATCTGGTTCTCCTGTCCTCTGAGGCAGCTGCAGTTACTGCCTGCAGTTTACAGATGTGGGCTGGGGCCTGGAGAGGGCAAAGGGCTTACTTAGGCCACGCCAGGTAGCAACTGGCGAGTGGAACCCCGGTCACTTTCGAGAACCCTGCGAGCATCAGGACTGCCCCCAGTAGAAACCAGTCTCCTCCCTGAAGGGAAGTAAAGTCCTCTCCTCCTTCCTTCTTCCTGAGCTGTCATGTGGAGTGGCTTAGCAGAGACTGCCCTCAGACTTATTCATAGTGGTGCCGCCACGTCTAGAAGGTTCTGGGCAACTCATTTAGTGCATTCTGAGTTGAATCTGAGCTTGTATCTGGTCCCCTGTTCCCCTCCCCAAAACACAGGAATGTGTTCTGGAGTGAACGGTAGCAATAAAAAATGCAGGGGGAGGGGAACCCTAGCTTTGCTTCGAGTTTGACTTTATTTGATAAAGCTTGGAAGATACGTTGGTAGATAAAAAACTCAGCAAGAACGGAAACCACATTTGTGGAAATAGGGCTGAGGGCCTATACTGTGGCTGAGCCATTTGTCCAGAGGCTGAAACTGCATTTGAGCAGCAGAGGCGCTTTATCCAACAGCTGACTTTTGAAGAATTAAAACTGTAAGTTGGAAATAAGAAAAACTTGACAGCAGGGGACATCCCGGGAGATAAGGAACATTGTTAGCAAACATTTGCCAGTAGCGCTTTAGCTGAGACTTGCTATGAAATGTAGGCTCACTTTTTTAATATGGTAAAGATATAACCTACAATTTACCAATTTAATCATTTTTAAATGTATAGTGGCATTCGGTCCATTCACCATGTTGTACAACTAGCCTTCACCATTATCAGTTCCTAGAGGTTTTTTCGTTATCCTAAACAGAATCTCTGCCTCCATTAAACTCTAACTCTATTGCCCTCACCTCCGGTTCCTTAGTGACCTCTATTCTCTGCCTCTGTAAATTTGAGAGGCCCATTTTTCAATTCTGGTGTTCTGACCTTTCCTATAGATGGGCCAAATGTATAATTAATGTCTTTAGCTCTTGCTCATTTGCTTACATTTATTACCCATCCATCTTCAACAAAATGTTGTGTTTCCTTAGGTGATGCCGTGATCATATTCCCACCCCCTCCACCACCTTACTTTCCTGAGTCTTCAGCTTCTGCAGCTGCTCGGAGTCCTGGGACCGACGGTTTGCTTCCAGATGAAAGCCCACCTTCATATTACAGTATTTTTCACTCTGGGTAGGTAAGATTCTCCCTTTGAACTGAAAGTGTAGAAACATTGACCCTTTTCAGGCCTGTGCCTGTCTTCAGGCCAGGTCAGCTTTATGCTGTGATACAGGTGTAACCATCAAGGAGGAGTATCCATTTTGCTGACATGATGTCAGAATTATCGTCTTAATATTCATAGTACCTTCCAGGAAACTTTGGCTAGCACATAAGTTAAAAATTATAAGAGTGCTTATGCCAGGTTCATGTGAAGCCTTCTCCAGGCATCTGTATGTACTTGTAGCAGAACTGGGTCTCAAAATGCTCAACTACCTCTCAGCCAGCCTGAGCGCTGGACCAGAACTCGGGAGGCCCCTGCTAAGTTAGGCTGCTGTGGACTGTGGGAGGTGTGGGGGTCCCAGGAGACCCCCAGCATGTACAGAGGTTCTGATATCTAATGGAGATACTTAAGTGACTGACTGAATCAGCCTGCACCCTGCCTTGAGCATGCCAGTCTTTTCCCCTCAATTTTAAGTTGTGCCCTGGGCCTCAAGAGTCTTCTCAGATTGATTGAAGAGAAATGATAGATTCACATTTACATCCCCCAGGCTTCCCATATGTCACAAATTAGGAGGCCTGCCTGGAGTCACATTAAACAGTGTAAACGTGAGTGTTTTTCCTTGAGGCAGAGGGATGCCATTGAAGGTTGAGGAGTTACAGCAACGGAACGCGAGCAGTGGTTAGCTCAGCTCCGACTGGGGAAAGGCTGAGGGCGGCCAGACCAGTTAGGAGGCTGACTCGTGATCATGGACAGGCTGGAGGTAACAGGAGCCTGGTACTGGTGATCAGAAAGGGAGGAGCAGAACTTCTTGGTGGTCCAGTGGTTAAGACTCTGTGCTTCCACTGCAGGGGTCGTGAGTTCAATCCCTGGTCAAGGAGCTAAGATTCCCACATGCCGTGTGGTGTGGCCAAATTGAATAAAATGATAGAGCATTTATTTATTAAAAAAAAAAAAAGAGGGGGGAGGAGGAGTATGGGAGGGAGTCTGTGGTGGAGGATGATGGGAAAATCAGAGGTTGTGATGTCAAGGGTGAGAGACAGGAACAGGGAAGGTCCCCGACTGAGGAGGATGGGGATGGGTTCGTACAATCAGGAGAAGAGAATGAGCTGGCTTGTAGCAGAAGGAGAGCAAGGTGTGGGCCTTGGAGGGAGACTGGATGGGCCAGAGCTTGGAGGGAATTGAGGTCCTAGAGATGAAATGGCAAAGAGGCAGCTGAAACCAAGAGGTCAGAAGCATCAGAGATCTGTGGAGAATCCACGGGCAGGGAAGGTATGAAAGGAAGGCGTTGGGGAAATGCCGGTACCAGCCGGCAAATCGAACAGGTCCTGCGAGGAGAATCCTGCAAGCGGCTTAGAAAAGAACTACACACACACACAAAAGATAAAGACAAAAGATGGGGTCGAGAGGGTCAGCAGCTCCAGTAGCGGCCTGAAATTGGCTGACCACAACTTTATTTTTTGTGCAGTTTATATATGTTCAGTAAGGCAGGGAAACAGGGCTATTCTCTAATCAGTAACCTTCAAAAGACAAGACAAAGCTTAAGGAAGGCTCCTGTTCCCAGGTTCCCAGAGCTAAGTGTTTTATTTTTCCTCAAGGCCGTCAGGGTATAGATAAACAGAACTATTTTTGCTTGCCCACGCCAAGGAGCCAGATGTGTGAGTAAAATATTAACTTCTAAGGGGTGGCGGGACAGGGAATGTGAGTCTTGAGATAAGCAGGCATTCCTGCAGACTCTTCCCAGGGCCGTGTCTTACAAGTAAGACCCCTCACTTCTTTTGAGGGCGGCTCCCCGCAGTTCCCCCCCCCCTTTTTTTTTTATTAGATGATAAAGCATCTTGGCTCATTTGAGGCGGGCTTGATAGTTAACAGGAGCGGTCAAATCTTCCAATGATGCGAGAAAACATAAGCATTTTCTGAGTAATAAAGTTCATCAAGCATTGAAGTAGGCAGGGTCCACACAAGAGAACAATCAATATAATAATTCCAATGATAATAACCATCTTCCACCAATCAGTATACAACCAACTCTTAAACATATCCCAGAAGCTAATAGGGACAGTGGAGATTTTTCCTACTTGGGCATGCATAGCAGTGAGAGCATCAGTAACATTTGTAAAATAATCAGGAATATACACACAACATTCAGTTTTTATGACAGCACATGTCCCTCCCTGAGCAGCTGTAAGAATATCTAGAGCCATCCTATTTTGCAATACAGCTTTTCTCATCTGTGCTTGCTCCTCATTCAAAGCTGCTATAGCCTTTTCTGCATTTAATAGAGCAGACTGAGTAAAATTGCTAAGGGCGTCAACTCTAACCATCAAATCAACAGCTCCAATAGAGGGAGCAAAAACTGCAGCCAAATAATCATACCAGTGAAACACGGCTCTGGACCATCCAGCATGTAAATACGGTAAATTAGCTGGAGGGTGTTCCAGGGATGAGATGATACATCCTGGTATAAACACGAAACCCAAGGTACATCTGCCCACCCACCCCACAGGCAGCCAGGGCCAAATATTTTGTCCGCACAGCCATTTTGTCCCATTAGGGGCCACCCAACGAAGTCCTGGGTTATACTGCCAGTCAGAGCCTGGCCAGTCAGTGTTCTTGTTAGGGGTGTACGTTGCATCAAAAATCATTTTACATTTTTGAGGCGACAAGAGTCCCATAGGCTTTAAATTAGGTGCGGTCAATGCTCGTCCTCCAAACTCAGTGTAGTGGGGGTCTCTGCTCCCAGCAGATGTCGGCCGAATTTATCAACAGTCCTTTTACCGAGGTCATCCAGAAATATTCGTCCCAAAGTTGATAAAAAGTCCCATAGTAGCGTGAAGCGTCTCGATGTCCTTTTTTAGTGTTGTTAATGTAGAATGCAAAAGCATGTTCAATAGAATTATAACTTTCAGAAACATTAAAGGTAATATTTGAAGCTGATGAGGGTACAGAATGCTTACACCAGGGTATTTTTGACACATTAAGATTATTAAGGCTGCGATATTTGACTTTTAACTGTAAAAGAAAAGAACATAAGGATGGTAATGAGTCAGCAGACAAGGGGGATACCCACCATGGGAGGCCATCCGTAACGGAAAGTGGCTGCTGCTGCTAAGTCACTTCAGTCGTGTCCGACTCAGGGAAATGCCAGGGCTGGGGAAGGCGCTGTACCTTCCCAGATGGGAACACAGGGTGCAGGAGGCGAAGGCAGGATCACTGGGAAATCTCCCAGGACAGAGCAGCACTCAGTGAAAACAGACTCTTGAGATGCGCATCTTTTAAAGGCAGGGAGAAGCAAGACCCACGAGATTGCTAGGGGCCTGAGCGTGCTAGGGATGAGTGCTGCCTTACCTGCTCGTTCCTGTTTTAGGATGCACAGTCTAGCGCTCCAGACTGGGTGGTGAGCTGGAGATCCAACCGGGACGAACACAGGAGTTGCCCTGTGCAGATGAAAGGGAGGTTAGGTTATGGAATATGGAGAATTCTGTTTGTGAATTTTTGTATTCTTTTCTCCAGTGATGAATTTCGCAGAGATAAATAGATACATGTCTATTACTTTTTCTAAAAACAACTCCCGCTACTATGCCAGAATCTGGCTTTCCTTCCATTTCCTTATATCATTCTCATAGTTACTTAGAAGGTAGACATTGTCATCACCCCCATTTTACAGATGAGAAAGCTGAGGCTTAGGGATCAAACAGCTCAAAAGCAGCAGGGTGGAAATTTAGATGCAGGTCTGCCCTTTGCTGGAGCCCACTCCATTAACCAGTATGGCTTCCCAACTCCCTTCAAGTTTTGGGCTTAATGATTTAATTTTCTATTTGCATCAGTTTGTCTCCCTTATGTTAACTGTCTCCAGATGAAATAGCAGAGATGAGTAGCTGTGTGTATGTGCGCATATTCTTTTTGGAAGGCATCTATATGTTTGTGTGACTAGTGGCTCAGATGGTAAAGTGTCTGCCTACAAGACGGGAGACCTGGGTTCGCTCCCTGGGTAGGGAAGATCCCCTGGAGAAGGAAATGGCACCCCACTCCAGTACTCTTGCTTGGAAAACCCCATGGACGGAGGAGCCTGGTAGGCTACAGTCCACAGGGTGGCAAAGAGTCGGACACGACTGAGCGACTTCACTTCACTATATGTTTGTACCCTTTGTCTTTTCAATGACAAGGGGAATGACAACAGGAGTGAAACTGTCTTAATATTACAGTCAGCTCTAAGGACAGTAAGGGGTAAGAAATTAAAACATATCTATGCAAAATATATATGGGAAGAAGTTACTCTGGAAGCCCTTGCAAATACTTCCAAATACATTTAATTAAACATGTGAAAAGCACCTGGTATTTAAGCGTGATGACTGATTTCCTCTTCTCCTGTTCATGTTCCCTCTTCTTCTTTATAGGTCCCCAACCCCTGAGGGCCAAGGCGCAGCCTCTGAGAGAGATTGTGAATCGATATATACTATTTCTGGGACCGCTTCATCCTCTGAGACCTCCCACACTCCCCATCTCTTATCTGAACTGCCTCCCAGATACGAAGAAAAAGAAACTGCTGCTACCACATCCTTGTCTCCATCTTCTGAGCCTTCCCCACCATGAACCATGGACTCGAGTTTAATTTTATATAGAATCAATCACTTTTTATTTAACTTGTTTTCTAATAAAAAATACAGTAGCATCAGCTGTATCCTGACTTCTTGGTATAGCATCAAAATCAGTAACAGACCTTCCAGATTAAGCCGTCCGTGCCTTAGACCATGGGAGAGACAGGGTACCTCCAGATGGGAACTTAAGCAGGTTCTTTCACTGAGACCTACTATTCCAGGAGATTGGTGGGGTCATTTGTACTGGTGCGTGGAGAGACAAAGGCTCAGAGAGGCTGATGACCTTATTCAAGGTCACATTACTTCTCAATGGTGAGGTTAGATGTTGAACCCACCTAGCTGGTTTCTGAAAGCCAGGTGGATATCTCTACTCTGTGCTGTCAAAGGCCATCCAAAAGCAGTGGTTAATGTTTAGCTTGGCCCATTGGGTTTCCAAAGTTAATTGCTTCTGGGGCAGGGAAACCAGATTACTCTCCGCATTTATTATTTCTTCCTCTTCTTCCCTCTCCTCTTTCTTCCTCCTCTTCCTATTCCTTTTTTCTTTTTTTTTTTTCATTTTGAAAGAAGGTAGTTAGGGTAACTAGGTAATCTACACTGGGGCAGTTACCAACACACTGATGCCTGAAAGCCTTCTTACACTGAGGTAACATTTTGGAGAAGAAATTTCTTGGGACATTTTGGTACCTAGACTCCCCCATAGAGATTCAGGAAGGATGTGTCTTTCTGTATTATAAGGTGCCCAACTGTCTGTACCACCAGCTTTTATTCTTATAAGTCCATTGCTGAACAAAAACACTTGTAGAGTTGGGTACTATAATAGATATTTATTCTAGATATAAACCTTAAACAATAATCACTAAGTATTATCGATTTTACCTGGGAAAAACTTATTTTTAGAATTGAAAATTTGTAGGAACTTAGCATTTTTGTTAACAAAATTTGATGTAGCAACAATGTGAACTTTTTATACCTTTTACCACAAGCCCTTTTTACCATAATCCCCATAAAAATCAGTATTATCCAATATTTAAGTGCCTGAAAGCAGAATTTAAGGTGTTAATGCTTCAATAGTTTAACTGAAGTAATGACTGATTTCATGGGAATTGCCACTGCAATAAATCAGGAGTAACAGTCTGTACCAGCAGGACCGACCTATTTCTAAACTGAACGTTTATTGGATTGAACTACTCTTAAAATTCTGCTCCCCCCCCCCCCCCCCCC